>JAQBSW010011300.1:0-20642 GCA_029291075.1 Eudiplozoon nipponicum | reverse complement strand
TATTATATTATATTATATTATATTGCATTATATTATATTATGTTATATTATTTTATATTATATTATATATTATATTATATTATATTATATTATATTATGTTATATTATATTATATTATATTTATTATATATTGTATTATATTATATTATATTATATTATATTATATTATATTATATTATATTATATTATATTATATTATATTATATTATATTATATTATATTATATTATATTATATTATATTATATTATATTATATTATATTATATTATATTATATTATATTATATATTATATTATATATATATTATATTATATATATTATATATATTATATTATATTATATTATATTATATTATATTATATTATATTATATTATATTATATTATATTATATGATATTATATTATATTATATTATATTATATTATATTATATTATTTTATATTAAATTATATTGTATTGTGTTTTATTATATTATAATATGTTATTTTATATTTTTATTTATTAAGTAATATTATATTTTACTGAACATCTTTCCTGAATATTACGATTAGCTATATGGGGTCATGTTCTGGCGCTAGCGATGATAATATATTTATTTCTTGAGATGGATCTATTATTTTTATGCTTTCATCAATGGACATTTAAAATATTTTTATCCATCAGGCTTGAGTTACTGTTCGATTGGTTCATCAAATAAACCGGCATCTGTCACAATCTTAATTTCATTTATTAATTAGCACTCCACTTCTTCTATTTAATCGGATTTTTGCCTTAGTCACGTGAATTTTGTATTGTAATTCAACACGTTACCCATCTTTCGTATATTGTCAGATTTTTCCATTAAACAACGCTCTTGCTTTTTCAGGACGCAGTGTTTACATATCTGAATTTCGGCTGATATCTTAAAACATATTTAATGTTTTTACATTTGAATGGTCGCTGATACGAAGTTTAGTCAAAAAATTAAATTTATGTTAACACACTTGCATTTACCAACTATCAATGAAAAACGGACTTTAATATCGACATCAATGAACGTACCTAGGCCGATCGACTATACGGTTAATTGCTTGAGGGAAAGAACATTACAATTTAAATGCCTACAGTTAAAAAATTATTCATTGTGCGGGTGGTGGTAACAATTTTTTAAATCAAGTTTGCGATCTTGATGTAAACAACGATCACATTGTATCTAGCCAGTTGTCGAACAACAAAGCAAAACTACCGCCAGTCACACGCACTGACACGTTTCGAACTTCCATAATGTGCAGTGCAGTGCGGTTTGATCCACGCTAGTCAGTTTGCTGTCGTACTCTGATGATGATCACGGAAGGTCGAAACGCGTCAGTGCGTGCGACTGGCGGTAGTTTTGCCATGTTGTTCGACGACTGGCTAAATGCAATGAGATCGGAGTTAACTTCAAGCTCGCAAACTTGATTTAAAGAATTGTTACCACCACCCACGCAATCAATAATTGTTTAATTGTATTTCCTATATATATATATATATATATATATATATATAGAGAGATATATATATATATATATATATATCAATATATCTATATAAATATATATATATATATATATATTAATCGTTTCTATTTTCACCATTTTTTTAAATGTAAGAACAAAACAACGTACTCCATGGAATAAAATTTATTAATAAATCTTATTTCTACCAGTATCTACAGCCATTGTTCTGGATTCGTTAGTATATTCGTTCATCCAATCCCACTGTACATTTTTCGTAGCCAATCTCCTCTTCGTTATGTTAGCCTTTGTTTTTCGCAATTTAGACCAAATGTAGTGGTCTGACCTAGTAACAAATTAGTTCAGTTGCGACCCGAAGGATAAACCAAAGACAGCATGAACGGAAAGTATAATCTCATGCACATTTGTTTCGTGCATACTGGCGACACATCAGTAGGAGCCGGTATTACGCCCTTTAACCAATATATAGTTGGGTAAAGAATATGGGATAATACGACGGTTCGTGTCTGCATATAAATCGTGTAGGTGACATTTCCAGTCCTGTAAAATGTATGCAAGACTACTAGAGTTGAGAGCCGTATATCTAATTTTGCTTTCCATATACATACAATGTGGTTTGATCCTCGCTAGTCAGTTTGCCGTCGTACTCTGCTGATGATCATTGAAGATCGAAACGCATCAGTGCGTTGCGACTGGCGGTAGTTTTGTTATGTTGTTCGACGACTGGTTAAATACAATAAAATCAAGTTCGCAAACTTGAATTTAAAGAACTTAAACGCCTATTTTAAATTAAATGGTGAATTCACATCTGCAATTGCGCACCAAATTGTATAAACCTCACACGTATATTCATCAGACGTAGCATTTACGATATTTACCAAATTCAATTGCATAAAAGAGTTAGCCACATATGAAGCTTTATGCCTATACAAACTGCAGCCGGATTTATGCTCGCAGAAGAAACATGTTCGGGCACTGAGCAATTGATTGGTTGTTCCCTTTTATCAGACTCCCTCCGCGTTTACATTTTTCTATTGTTCTTGGCCTTTCAATTTATATATAAACAGATGTTCATTTCTAGATATTTGAGAAGAATATTAGAAAGAAACGGTTCTGTTAAAATTTGATTTTCTTTTTGCACATGGAAGCGATATTACGAATTTAATTAAGGCTCGCATTCCAAAAGAATATTAAATTTTATTTTGTTTTAATGTTTTATTATTTGTTATATTTTCCTCTCTCGTACATTCTATTTTGTAATACTTTTATTTGGTTTTTAATTATAAACATCATCCTTATGTTTTGCTACGGATATTTAATTTACTTTATGTGCATCTACACACTGGCGAAAGCTACTAATTAATTAGTTGAACTTTATAAGTTTCAGCTTTCATATATATTCTTGAATTTTATGTGCGCATTTTATAAGTAACTTTTCTACCATCTCTCATAATTAATTTTCGCTTTAACATGAGGCCGGTCCGAAAATAGGTTGTCATAATTGCTAATTGATTCATTGCTGGGAAAAAATAATCTAGAATATAAAAGATAAAAACTGTGATTACTATTTTCTCATGGTCGTGTTACATAGAATACACTATTTTGTATAAAATTCGAAAAGTAGGTAAACGCTGAGTTCTGCTTTAGCATGAAATGCGAGATTTCTAGATAATTACGTGGTGCCAGTTCATTTTATTTAAATCGCTGGTAAAATATATTATATAATTTTGTTTTGCGGTTAATCAATATATATATATATGCAATTCTGTATTGGGTTTTGTATACGTAGAGTCAAATTACTTCAAATCGGAACAGAAAGGTAAACCAAAATCAGCAGGAACGAAAACAATAACTTCACGTGCACTAGACGAATACGCATAGACTTTGGCTTATCTTTCTGATCCAATTTGAACTAACTATTACACAATTGGTTAAAATACACTGTCGATATAAGAGTACGAATGAATTGTTTTAGGGAATTTCACCTCATCTGGTAAAATTGTCATTTTGTGTTAATTTCGGTACCTCTTATTCGAACCTGTCTAGTATCTTGTTCCAGTTTACATGCTGTAAATTTTTAGGTAGTGCATTTATTTATTTTTTAAATTCTTATCTATTATTAGGAGTTATGATTTTGAATATCAGCTACAGATGATCTCACGCTTTTAGCTACCAGCTGTAAATAAATAATAATAAAAATTTACCCGGTAATATTACACTTTAAAATTTATCTTCAGTTGAAAGGCACAAAAAGATAGAAATATGTAAATATGTCTGTTTCTGTTTAATTTCCCTTTTAATAATTGATTCAATTAATTTTCTAGGATAACCGTTAGACATTAAATCGTTAATTGCTTTGTTATATTCGTTTTATCTTGAATCTTGAAGAACCAACCTGTCAATTCTTGAAAAGCAGCCACGAACTGTTGATAATTTATACTAAATGTAATGCAAATACTGGGCAAACCAGGTTGGTTTATGGTAAATTGCTCTATTTGATTTACCATTAGATTCTTTCATTAATAGTACATCTAAGAAAGGCAGACGATCAACTTTCTCGTGCTCTGACGTGAAACCAATATTCTTATGTGCTTTGTTGTTTAGCTAGCTCATGTAACACACAGTTTTCGCACATAATACATAAATTAGTGGGATTCAAATTGATATCTCCTCCATTGGCTACTCAATCGCATTATATCGTAAACCTACCGGTAATTAGTCGAACTATGATATTTATTAGAATAAACTTAGACGCCATTAAGTATTTGCTGAAAACCATCCATAGTTTTAACTAGTAACCGGCTAGGTAATATTTTATATTGGTGCAGAGGAAACCAAATCGTATAATGAAGTAAATATAACTGATAAATTTGGTATATACAACACAGTTTAAAAAGCCATTGTTTTCGCAAAAACAGAACGGGAATGCAATATCAGTTGCTTTTTCCGAATAATTTTGAAAATCAAGGACCGTCAAATTTGGTTGAATGCATACTTTAGGCAATAAAAATCAGGAAGTGAAACATATCTGGTGCGGCATAAACACGATATAGGCTGGTGCAAACCTCAAAAGAAAAGAATTATCTGAAACTACCGCCAGTCACGAACATTAACTGTTTGCAGCTTTCGCCACATATACACATATAAGCAATACAATAAAACAATAATTGATTGCGCGGGTGGTGGTAACAATTCTTTAAATCAAG
Source organism: Eudiplozoon nipponicum (assembly GCA_029291075.1). Classification (NCBI taxonomy): domain Eukaryota; kingdom Metazoa; phylum Platyhelminthes; class Monogenea; order Mazocraeidea; family Diplozoidae; genus Eudiplozoon; species Eudiplozoon nipponicum. The sequence goes on along the minus strand of JAQBSW010011300.1, from coordinate 15,943 downwards.
TTTGCGAGCTTGAAGTAAACACCAATCGCATTGTTTTTAACCTGTCGTCGAACAACATAACAAAACTACCGCCAGCCGCAACGCACTTACAAGTTTCGACCTTCCATGATTATCATGAGAATACGATCGCAAACTGACTAGCGAGGATCAAACCGCATTGAATATATATGGAAAAAAATTTAGATAGGAGGCTGTCACCTCTATCAGTCTCGCATACATTGAACTTGACTGGAAGTGTCGGCTGCACAATTTCTATGCAGTCATGAACATTAAATGTTTGCAGCTTTCGCCACATAAACACATATAAGCAATACAATAAAACAATAATAGATTGCGCGGGTGGTGGAAACAATTCTTTAAATCAAGTTTGCGAGCTTGAAGTAAACACCAATCCCATTATTTTTAACCAGTCGTCGAACAACATAACAAAACTACCGCCAGCCACAACGCACTGACGCGTTTCGAACTTCCATGATCATCATCAGAGTACGACGGCAAATTGACTACCGAGGATCAAACCGCATTGAATATATATGGAAATCAAATTTAGATAGGCGGCTCTCACATCTAGCAGTCTCGCATACATTGAACTTGACTGGAAATGTCGGCTGCACAATTTCTATGCAGTCACGAACATTAACTGTTTGCAGCTTTCGCCACATATAAACATAAAAGCAATACAATAAAACAATACTTGATTGCGCGGGTGGTGGTAACAATTCTTTAAATCAAGTTTGCGAGCTTGAAGTAAACACCAATCCCATTGTATTTAACCAGTCGTCGAACAACATAACAAAACTACCGCCAGCCGCAACGCACTGACGCGTTTCGACCTTCCTTGATCATCATCAGAGTACGACGGCAAACTGACTATCGAGGATCAAACCGCATTGAATATATATGGAAATCAAATTTAGATAGGCGGCTCTCACCTCTAGCAGTCTCGCATACATTGAACTTGACTGGAAATGTCGGCTGCACAATTTCTATGCAGTCACGAACATTAACTGTTTGCAGCTTTCGCCACAAATAAACATATAAGCAATACAATAAAACAATAATTGATTGTGCGGGTGGTGGTAACATTTCTTTAAATCAAGTTTGCGAGCTTGAAGTAAACACCAATCCCATTGTATTTAACCAGTCGTCGAACAACATAACAAAACTACCGCCAGCCGCAACGCACTGACGCGTTTCGACCTTCCATAATCATCATCAGAGTACGACGGCAAACTGACTATCGAGGATCAAACCGCATTGAATATATATGGAAATCAAATTTAGATATGCGGCTCTCACCTCTAGCAGTCTCGCATACATTGAACTTGACTGGAAATGTCGGCTGCACAATTTCTATGCAGTCATGAACATTAACTGTTTGCAGCTTTCGCCACATAAACATATATAAGCAATACAATTAAAAAAATTGACTGCGCGGGTGCTGGTAAAAATTCTTTAAATAAAGTTTGCCAGCTTGAAGTAAACACCAATCCCTTTTTTTTAACCAGTCGTCGAACAACATGGCAAAGCTACCGCCAGTCGCAAGCTTTGACGCGTTTCGACCTTCCGTTATCATCATCAGAGTACGACGGCAAACTGACTAGCGTGGATCAAATTGCACTGCACTGCACATTATAGAATTTCGAAACGTGTCAGTGCGTGAGACTGGCGGTAGCTTTGCAATGTTGTGCGACGACTTGCTAAATACAATGTGATCGATGTTTACATCAAGATCGCAAACTTGACATAACAAATTGTTACCACCACCCGCACAATCAATAATTTTTTTATCTGTACGCATTTAAATTGTAATGTTCTTTCCCTCAAGCAATTAACCGTATAGTAGATCGGCCTAGATACGTTAAAACAATGGGATTGGTGTTTACTTCAACCTCGCAAACTTGATTTATAGAATTGTTACCACCACCCGCGCAATCAATTATTGCTTTATTGTATTGCTTATATGTGTATATGTGGCGAAAGCTGCAAACAGTTAATGTTCGTGACTGCATAGAAATTGTGCAGCCGACATTTCCAGTCAAGTTCAATGTATGCGAGACTGCTAGAGGTGAGAGCTGCATATCTAAATTTGGTTTCCATATATATTCAATGCGGTTTGATCCACGCTAGTCAGTTTGCCGTCGTACTCTGATGATGATCATGGAAGGTCGAAAAGCGTCAGTGCGTTGCGGCTGGCGTTAGTTTTATTATGTTGTTCGACGACTGGTTAAAAACAATGGGATTGGTGTTTACTTCAAGCTCGCAAACTTGATTTAAGGAATTGTTACCACCACCCGCGCAATCAATTATTGTTTTATTGTATTGCTTATATATGTATATGTGGCGAAAGCTGCAAACAGTTAATGTTCGCGACTGCATAGAAATTGTGCAGCCGACATTTCCAGTCAAGTTCAATGTATGCGAGACTGCTAGAGGTGAGAGCCGCATATCTAAATTTGATTTCCATATATATACAATGCGGTTTGATCCTCGATAGTCAGTTTGCCGTCGTACTCTGATGATGATCATGGAAGGTCGAACGCGTCAGTGCGTTGCGGCTGGCGGTAGTTTTGTTATGTTGTTCGACGACTGGCTAAATACAATGATATTGGTGTTTACTTCAAGCTCGCAAACTTGATTGAAAGAATTGTTACCACCACACGCGCAATCAATTATTTTTTAATTGTATTGCTTATATATGTATATGTGGCGAAAGCTGCAAACAATTAATGTTCGTGACTGCATAGAAATTGTGCAGCCGACATTTCCAGTCAAGTTCAATGTATGCGAGACTGCTAGAGGTGAGAGCCGCATATCTAAATTTTATTTCCATATATATTCAATGCGGTTTGATCCTCGATAGTCAGTTTGCCGTCGTACTCTGAGGATGATCATGGAAGGTCGAAACGCGTCAGTGCGTTGCAGCTGGCGGTAGTTTTGTTATGTTGTTCGTAGACTGGTTTAATACAATGGGGTTGGTGTATACTTCAAGCTCGCAAACTTGATTTAAAGCATTGTTACCACCACCCGCGCAATCAATTATGGTTTAATTGTATTGTCTATATATGTATATGTGGCGAAAGCTGCAAAATAGTTAATGTTCGTGACTGCATAGAAATTGTGCAGCCGGCATTTCCAGTCAAGTTCAATGTATGCGAGACTGCTAGAGGTGAGAGCCGCATATCTAAATTTGAGTTCCATATATATTCAATGCGGTTTGATCCTCGATAGTCAGTTTGCCGTCGTACTCTGATGATGATCATGGAAGGTCGAAACGCGTCAGTGCGTTGCGGCTGGCGTTAGTTGTATTATGTTGTTCGACGATTGGTTAAAAATAATGAGATTGGTGTTTACTTCAAGCTAGCAAACTTGATTTAAAGATATGTTTCCACCACCTGCGCAATCAATTTTTCTTTTATTGTATTGATTATATGTGTATATGTGGCGAAAGCTACAAACAGTTAATGTTCGTGACTGCATAGAAATTGTGCAGCCGACATTTCCAGTCAAGTTCAATGTATGCGAGACTGCTAGAGGTGAGAGCCGCATATCTAAATTTGATTTCCATATATATTCAATGCGGTTTGATCCTCGATAGTCAGTTTGCCGTCGTACTCTGATGATGATCATGGAAGGTCGAAACGCGTCAGTGCGTTGCGGCTGGCGGTAGTTTTGTTATGTTGTTCGACGACTGGTTAAATACAATGGGATTGGTGTTTACTTCAAGCTCGCAAACTTGATTTAAAGAATTGTTACCACCACCCGCGCAATCAATTATTGCTTTATTGTATTGCTTATATGTGTATATGTGGCGAAAGCTGCAAACAGTTAATGTTCGTGACTGCATAGAAATTGTGCAGCCGACATTTCAGTCAAGTTCAATGTATGCGAGACTGCTAGATGTGAGAGCAGCCTATCTAAATTTGATTTCCATATAAATTCAATGCGGTTTGATCCTCGCTAGTCATTTTGCCGTCGTACTCTGATGATGATCATGGAAGGTCGAAACGCGTCAGTGCGTTGCGGCTGGCGGATATTTTGTTATGTTGTTCGATGACTGGTTAAATAAAATGGGATTGGTGTTTACTTCAAGCTCGCAAGCTTGATTTAAAGAATTGTTACCACCACCCGCGCAATCAATTATTGTTTTACACTATCTGAAATATATGTTTAAAGAAGTTTAATATTCTGAGACTTCTCGGAAGCCTAGTACATAGCTGGTATTTATTTATGCAGAAAACGCTCGCTAAACCTATATATAAGGAATACGCTTCCAACAAGTGAATAGATCGACATTATTTATTCATACAAATTCAACAGCTGCTCAGTGCGCTATGTAAGCCGAAATGGCCGATTACTAAAGAAGCAAATTTAAGAGCTTTTTATACCTAACAGAGCTAGAAAAAAGTTTAGAAAATTCCGCAATATTTAAAATAAAATTGTTTATAAATATCGCTCTCCAAATAATGCGGATTTCCATGATTATTTCAAAGCGCATTCGTAGCTGTTATCTGCGACAACCCTAGTTCTCAGCAAAATAAACAAAAGTATTTCGTAAATAAATAGTAGAAAATGTTATATTGTCTATGAGTGTGTTGGTGAATGAATGTATGTGCTTTTCTCAGCATGTGCGGTTTCCGATTTCTGTGGGTTGTTGTATAATGCATGTATTTAATTAGAATTAATCACTTTTGCGTTACATATGTGACTATGTAATATACCATATTATGCAGTCGTTTTGAGTTATTTTAACAAGAATTGGTTTCGCTTGTGCGGTGATAACATTTACTTTAATCAGGGTTGCGAAAAATAAACACCTGACCCATTAAGTACTTACATTCTTAAGTATACACTAAGTAATGTATAGTTGCGTCCTTAATGGGATCTCATCGCATACTGTCCAGAATTTGCCGCAGACAAGGCTCGAACCTGGGCACGTCTGCTTCGATTTATGGTGCTCTAACCTCTGAGCCACCCCGCCGCGGCAGGTGTTTATATCGAGTTGAATTATTGCAAAGAAATAACCTTTTTAACCGGTGTTATGTATATCTGTTTTATAATCAATGCATCCTTCAATATACTATTAATTTCTCTATTCAATTTACAAATGCATTACAAAAAAAATTCCAATCTAGTTTGCTGCAAACAAGATTGTTGCTGTGTTAAACTTTAATGGAAAAATATTAGGCAATGCAAAATATGTGGAAGCTTTACGAACGCATTTCATTTATACGAAAGGCAACACGTCAAACTTGGTCCTCTATTGTGTACACATTCTTAAGATCTATTTATGCAAACCGGATTAATTCGCGGAAAAGAATTGCAATGAAGTTTCTTTAGAACCGAGCCGGAAGAGATTAAGTTTCGGTTCTTATATTTTAACGTTATTGAAAAAATATGTTCAAACAATTTTGTATACACTTTCTTCTTTTGAATATATTTAATCAAATGAATTTGATAGCACTTGTACCTTCTTTTTTAAGCCTTCCATCAGCTGATTGTCTGAAAATGACGTTGGAACAAGATTTTCCACTCTTTTTTTCCTTCTTGTTCCAACGTCATTTTCAGACAATCAGCTGATGGAAGGCTTAAAAAAGAAGGGACAAGTGAGAACCCATCAATTAAGGCCAATAATCAGAGCACCTGAAAATGTACAACATTCAAGATTTTACCGACCTAAGAGTGCTATCAATTGTCCCGCACAAGAAAATGCGGTCAAATCCACAAGAAGAAGGATAGCACTGCGCAAAAGGATTCAACATTTGAGATTGATAGCAATAGTTAATCTGTTGAACCTATATTTATTCACATACATTTCACGGAAAATATACTTTTTGTACCAAATAATTCAATAAAATTGATGTGCCATGTGTTAAAGTATAAAACACACAAATTTTATGCCTCTAGTCTTTTTTATAACTTATCAATTAATTTACGAGAAAGTAGGGCATAACGGCAATTTTGCTATTTTTTACAACTGATTAGATACTTTATTATTGTTTATGTCAAGCACGCAAATTTTTTTCTAAATAATTGTTACCACCACTCGCAAAATCTATGATTGTTTAAGTATAATATTTTGATTAGCGTGGGGAACGCTAAAATATTGTTCAGATTCGTAACCGCAGAGAACTTGTGCAGCCGATATTTCCAATCAATCAAAATACGTTCGACTTTACTTGAAATGACAGCCCCATATCTAGCATTGTATTTGTATATACACATTTTGGAGTTATCCTCAATTGTCAGTTTGCCGTCGTGCTCTGATAATGATTATGGATGTTCAAAACGCGTTAACATGTGTGATTGACGTTTATTTTGCTTTTTCGGTGACTGGTTAGATAGAATGACATAGGTGTTTAAATCAAGCTCGAAAACAGGATTCACATACTTATTATTACCTCAGCGCGAGCAATACTTGTTTAACTGAATTACATGTAATATTTATTACGTGGAAAAGGCTGCAAATGCTCATGTTCGTGACTGCATAGAAAATGTGCATCTGATAAATCCGATCAGGTAAAAGTCATGCCAGACTGCTAGATGTGAGAGCCGCATATATAATTTTGCTTTCCATATGTATACATTGAGGTTGGATACGCATTAGTCAGTTTACCTTCGTGCTCTCTTGATGTTAATAATAGGTCCAACACGTCAGTGCGTCTGACAGACAGTAGTATTTTATAATATGATAGGCCGGTCAGACGCAACGAGATTAGTGTTTATGTCAAACTAGCAAACTTGACTTAAATACAAGCTTAACATATTTAATTATTGCTTTAAATTAACTATGGCTGTTTGAAAGATGACAATTTTATATCAATGCTACATTTGAGTCTTATATTCAGCGTACACATTTAATGGCGCTAAGAAACATTTTGTGTTTAAAAAAGCTCTTTACTGTGCATGTTTCTTCAAAATAAATAATTAATAGAAATTGAACAATTTATTCTAATCACATTGTGCAACTATTATAGGATTTGATATGTTTCCCAAATTAACGTTAAATTACAATATTGTTAATTCACGATAGCAATCAATGTTAGAGCAATCATTTACTTCATATTGAGTCTTTTGAATGGTCTTCAGTTTACGTTAAAGAAATGAAAGATGTTGCATAAAAATAATGTATAGTTTGCCTAATTGACACACAGTGTGAATGCATTATCCTTGAGCTCAAATAAATTGCATACTCCTTTGAGGCAATTGATTACCTTGACGTCTACGAGCGATATTAATAAATTTCATTTTAACTCATTAATTTTCACCAATAAGAGATAGAAAAATAATGTCAATTACATAAAAAATCTGTTAAAATTCTATAAAAATTGCTGCAGTCGATATTATTTCGCCTACTCATTCAAAGTCGCGTCTTTATTCCCTCTAACTCCAATAGGAATTAAGAAGTTATTGTACGCAGCAGAATACTTTTCTTCCTATCGCCGAACTGAGGATAATGAACCTATGTATCTCAATAGTTATGTTAATTGATTAAATATTTATCAGCCAATGATTCGGGTAACGTGGTGCTTATATGGCTCATTTAACTTTGGTTCCACCACGGAACGATTAGTTTGAAATTGTTTGATAACATAAAAATGTAATCCTTATCGCTCAAGCATGTAGTATATCACTATAGACATATGGCTTCTTATGTTACCATCTAATAAATTATAATAAACTGGTCAACGCCCCTTTTTAATATATTATACCTCATTTTTAATAAAAGAAAATTGCACAATTATATAATAATCGATTTTTTTCTGTTTGCACATTTCTGAAAAAGGAAAATCATATCAACAATTTCAAGAAAAATGTTAATACGGAAAACATTATCAAATCACTGCTATAGATAGATGTGTTTAACATAATATAAAGATAAGAATGTAACTTTCAACACCCTTCAGTTTTATTTTTCACGTTTGTTTTTATGGCTACAGCGTCATCTAAATTTAAATATGAAATAAAAAGAGAATTTTGTTTTTCAGTAAACTATTTAATTTAAAAAAAGTTAAGCAATTAAAAAGCTGGTTTAGTGTGTTTTCAGTTATACAACCACGATAAATATGTCACACAATCAGTTATGCAAGCTAGACCAAGATATTGTTGTCCTCACAAATTCAGTCATATGAGATGCTTCTGCTGATCACGTGGCCATCCGAGAACCTTGTTTGGCCTCACTCAGCTGGTCACCCTGGATGATGTGATGAAAAGCTGACTTGGGTCAGTCTCATCTTGCCGCAGCATTTGTTCTGGAGACGAAAACCATCGATATTTACTCCAACAGCCCCTTAAGGTAATTGAATTATTTGTAAAATTCTTATGCAGTTTTAGGCATAGATGAGACAGCAGCCAATTATTTGAGGCTAGATCATTGATCCAATGAATTATTCTGTGCATAGACTTTAATTAAATTGTTAACCTGTCGTTACACACTTGTTGTTCGGTGAAAGCTTTACACTTTTGTTTCCAATATGAAGGAATATTAAATAACCAAAAACCTAGACTCCTCGCGTATATACATTAAAAAGCGTAAACGATTAATTATGCTTAACACCATCGTTCTTGTGTGATTTCTATTTATTCTGGTTTTGCAGCAGTTAAGGTTGATTTCTAAGATTATACATCCACACGAACGATTTTAGAATGAGCATTTATAACAAGATTTCGATTCTGTAAATAACATAGAAGTGTTCCTAGGCGTCGATAGCTTTAGGGTTTACACAATCAACAGTAGGAAACAGTTTAGATTTGCAGTAACCAAACCACTATATTAAGCAATAAATAATTTTAAGATAAATGCCGGATTTTGACGCAGTATTCATTCCATATTTCTTGAAATATTACAACAAACAAGTTAACATATGCAGTTTACTTCTATAATTAAAAAAAAATGAAATATGTATTTACAAACAACAGATTTTAGTGGTAGATTGATAAAATTCATTGATGTCAAGGTTGCAAACAAAACAATCTTCAGCCCAATTTTATTCCTGTTTCTTGACATTCTTTTTAGTCGACGTGTACGCTTTTCCTTTTCATAACAAAAATATAATGAAAACCAGACCGACTAGATCAACCACAATTAGAATAATTTTTCTAATATTGAATCTTGCTGACGATTTCGACTACAACTGACGGGTCTACTAAAAAAGCGAAACCCTCTCCATATAATCTTTCAGTATCTCAAACTATAATCGTTTCAAATTTTTGATTCAGAAAAAAATATTGCATTTATTTAGTTGACTTTGTCAATCATTTATTTGGTAAGCGGACCGAGACATCAATTTTTTTACTGCTTTCAAAAGAATACCGCGAATATAAAGAGGTCGAGTGATCATTTTGCTCTGATGACCATGACAACGTGTCTTGAGCAGCTATGAATGACGTCCCATTCCGAATTATACTTATGAATGTGAGAATTGATAACAATGGCGATTATTTTGATGACATAAGTCGTCAAGGAACTGATTGCTATGAAGCGAGTCACTTTTTTGTGATTCAATGATAGACCTAGCCACCACTGAACCGATTCTCATCAAATGTGAAACCGCGCATCTAAATTTTTGAATTATATAAATTATATTGATGGCAAAGACTGCAACATGTTATGCGTGTAACGGCATAGAAACTCTACAATCGAAATTTCCAGTTGCGTATATTGTATTCAAGTCTAATAGGAGTGGGAGCCACAAATCTTATTTTCTCTACTATGAACATGCATTTATATCTGAACCCCGTTTGTCAGATTGCCGTTGTGCTCTGATTATAATCGTGGAAGGAAAAACGCCTAATTATGTGTGACTGGCAGTAGCTTTTCTATGTTGCGCAAAGGTTTAAATACAATTTGATTGGTATTTATCTGAAGCTCGCAATTTTGATTAAAATAATTATTAATATTAGTTAAATTTTATCCTATCCTCGAAATCATGATATTGTTAAACTATAAAGATATGTTTTATTGTATATATAGTCAGTTAGCTTTGAACTTGCATTCTCGAACTCCGTGCATAAAGCTCAATCCTCTACGGATTAATCAGCAGCAAGCACAAAATGCATGTGTATCCGAAATTATACTTATTTTTCATGAAGAATTATGCATGTCTTCTTAATCCTATTTTAACAAATCTGCGATTAGTTGAGCAATACTCAATACATAATTAAAAGGCCATTAGCTCTCAGTAACAAGGTATACGCAATTAAATGTCTGACGGTACTATATCATACATTTGGCCGACTAAAAATCTTCACCCACTGAGTCCTGACATTAAACAAACTTCGTTGGAAAGACAAATTTAAAGGAAATACATAAGTTTTAGTTAGGCCTAACACTAAAGCTTTGATAAGTGAGTCGCTTTGTAGCAGTCAATGTTTTTACACCAAAGCCGCCAGAACAATTGCTATTGTTATAATTCCACAAAATAACTAGTTTAATTTTGAATATAACGTACGTCATAATTGTTCGAAGCATGTTGCCATGTCTTACAAAGCACCATAGTTACGAGATATTCACTCTTTAGCAATATTTTTTTATAAATTCTTCTATCCGTGTGCCAGATTATTGTCAAACCAATTCAGTCATTTTTCCTAAAACACACATTTCAACCGATCCTAGATTCAGATGCAGTCCAACTACTAGACGACGGTTTTACTTTTGTTTGAAAACGTGTCAATGGCAGCCAGGATCATGATTAGGATTTAGTGGTGAAAAAAAATTTAATTTGTGTTTTGATCCTAATGGATCAGTTTTACATCTTGCTCCTATGATGAACAAAGGAGACAGAACGCGTATCATGTGCAACTGGTTAGAAATCGGGTTAGAGATTTATATGTGTTTGCAAATTTTACGTAAATGAATGTAATCAACACACTAGCGCAATCAATTGGTGGCATTTTTATCACGAAATATATTAACTAATGCTGATTAAGGCCATTGTACGCTTGTTCACAATTATCTGTTATTCTCAATTTTTTTAATGTCTCCAAAATTATGTTGTTGGTATACTTTACATGTATGGTACATATGCATTATAGTGAGTTGGCTTTGACATCGCATTCCAGAAGACTTTACATGAAGTTGATTCCATTATTGCTTTAGTAGGCATGCGTATAAGAGATTGCATCATCCCTGCAGTCCAACATTAGTCAACGAAATATATGGTGTGATGTCGGTGTAGTGCCATTTTCAACGGATGAGTTGCAGCAAAACCGAGCCGACGAACTAAACAAGATCCTACAGCCGGTATAAAATTAAATGTCGAACAACTGTTTATGAAAATTTTGACTTCGTTAATAAAGCAAAAGCACAAATTGATGTCGCTAGCCGTGAAATCAATAACTACTAAATTTTAGCAATTTTCATTATGTTAAAAGTCTCAAAAGTGATCTCGTTCGGCGTCAGAGATCTATTTACAAGCATCTATTTGGATTGAACCGTCCACTTCTTCTGTTAATTGATCGGTAATAATGACACATACCTAAAAGTCATTTTATAATTATTCTTAACATGCGCACTAAAGAAGTTTCATTCATACTCAATGTATAATATTTTACTCGAGTCGACAGAATAACGATGGGGATTCCTTTAGTGAGTCCGCAATCTAATTTTTGCATAGTTAATGTGACAAAATCAAAATTTCAACCTCTTATTAAAAAATACTGCCATGCACAACAGAGGTTTTCTTATGACATTTTCATTATCATTAACGAAGATATAAAAAAACGTCTTTATCAAAGATTTTAATAATGTGAACTGTCATATTTAGTCTATTTGCGAGTCCGGAACCAGTCAGTCTAACGCGCGGTCCTTCCTTGACATGCTGTACTTAGGCAGGAAAATGTTAGTCTATTAATGAATATATGCCGAAGGCAGACACCGGCTAGACAGTAAATCCATAAACACTGCACTTTTTCATTTTCCCGGAAAATAAATTTCCTATGCAAATTATTTGCTCTTAATCGGCGGTACTCTAAACCAAATCATGATAAAAATGGCGTCTTGAACGATTTGTTGCGGCAAACATGAAGTATATACAGGACATAACAGCAACAATACCGTATCCAACCAGAAGGTGATATAGGTCAGCATACTATTTCAATTTGACCTTCCATTCAAAATGGTTACTCGAAGAATTCTCGGATTCTCTATAAAAAAACTTATGCTTGTCTATACAACAAGAGCTTGTCAAATAAACAATTCAAATTGATCATCATTACAAATGCCATATCTTTTCAGCAAGGTGTGAGGGTCCATGCAGTCGATTACCATGGAAGCGAATTCAATAGCATTTGAGAACAAATAGAGCCGCGTAAGTAAAGAAAGTTTCTGCAATGACTGAACTCTACATTATTTCTATAAAAGCATCGTCTAATTGGTAATGGACAAATTTTGAGTAGCCAAAAGGCGACACAAATAAGTACCAACGACTAAAATGTTAAAGAAACTGTTAAAAAAGAAGTTGAAGACTCGTATAATTTTTATAAAACTATTTTATTTTTACGGTTGAAATTTCCACTGGTTCCTTAAAAAATGTTCCATTTTAAAAGATGTGTGCGAGTTTATTCTGGATATCCCTATGTTTAAATTCACACTTAAGCTAACAATGTTTTTTTCTAAATTGGTATCGGCTTTACAATCAAAAATTATACTGAGTGATGAGCAGCGTTCGAACCTACAGGTTGTTTGTTATAAGGTCGTGAAACTTGCCATTTTAGTGAGAAATTATAAAATTTATTACTACCTATGCACGCAATGATTGCTTAACTCAATTACATTTACAAGAGAAACAAAAGCTGCAGAAAATTTATGTGAAATTTTTACACGTTCACTCCATTCAAAATTAATTTAGGATAGACTTCTAAAATTGGGAGCCGCATTTCTGCCTTTCTATGACTTATATATACATTGATAATTTATCTTCGTAATTCAGTTAATCAACAGGCTCTGACAATTAAAATTACCTGATCTGTGTTTTGACTAACACAGCTTTCATTGTTCCAGTAGTTTACTTTTTCGGAGATATTTCTGCTAAACTTATCGATAGCCTTCATCAGTCAGCTTTTTCTCACAAGTTTAACAAATGAAACTAATGAAGCAAGCTCTGACAATAAAAATGGAAGAACAAAACACGTCGCTCCGAGCCACTACCTTTAGTTTCGCTGTTTTATGCGACTGATTCAATAAAATGGGTATATGAAAAAGCTAGGCTTAAATACATAAGGTATTTTCTAATTTCCAAAATTGAATTACTTACTAATAATTCGTTTTTGTGTTATTAAGGATTGTCAAAATCAAATTTGGGAATTTAGCCAATCTGTCAGATGATCTAAAGAGGATTAAATTTGATGATAGAATACATATATGTGCATGCATGTTTTGGACGCAAACCATAATGGAATATGCGAATCGAACAAAATTTTGAGAAGGTGAAAATGGACAACTCAATTGGTAAATAAACATTCTCTAATGGTGTACTATGTGTTGCACACCTAGTAACTATTTAGTTCACATTTGACCAGAAGGATAAACCAAACACAGCATGAACGGAAAGTAATATCTCGTGTACATTTGTTTCTTGCTTACTGGCGACTCATCATTAGGAGCCCGTATTACGCCTTTTGCCCACTACATGTTTGGGTGAGGAATTTAGGAGAATAGGACTCTAAATTCTCTATTCTGTATCCATTCAAATATCATTGGTACTTCGATTTGGATTCAGTAACTGCTGAACTTTTGAAATTTCTTCGATTCAACGTAACAATATAGGAAGACAAAATGAGCAAATCTATCTTAAAGTATCATCATGGAAGTTGTAGCTTGTAATGTAAATCAAATTTGAATGGTATTATTTATCGTAGGAAGCCTATATACATTTCTTAAGCAACTCCTTCAAAAAAATATGCTAGTTACTACCAGCCAAATCAATCTATACCAATATTAATATCACCATAGATGTTTACTCTACAGTTTAGTACATATGCACGTCCAGGATTACCGTGGCATCATGTCTGGGCAGCAGGATATGTTCCTGGCAATTTCTGAATTTTACCCCAATACAAACGAAATCATGGTTCATTACAGTGGGACTTTTCAAGCACCATTCAAAACTGGTCTTAGTTAAATTTATTCTATTTATAAGCTCTGCGCTAATTGGTTTGATCACTGTTCTTCTATTTACATCATATTATTCATATGCTTAAGTACTCCAACATCCTTTACAATGTACAATGTGTTTTATAATATGCATTACTGGGATTAAAGAGTATACATATTTCTAAACTAAATCAAACACCAAACTATGGTTTTAAACAATAATTGAATGCGCGGGTGGTAGTAACAATTTTTAAAATCAAATTTACTACCTTGAAGAAAATACCAATCCCATTGTATTTAACCAGTCATCGAACAACATATCAAAACTACCCCCAGTCACAACGCACTGACGCGTTTCAAACTTCCACGATCATCATCAGAGTACGAAGGAAAACTGACTAGCGAGGATCAAACCACATTGCATATTTATATATAAAACAAATGAAGATATGCGACTCTCACCTCTAATAGTCTCGCATACATTGTACGTGACTGGAAATGCCGACTGCATAATTTCTATGAAGTCACGAACATTAGCTGTTTGTAGCTTTCATCACACACAAATATATAGACAATACAATTAAACAGTAATTGATTGCGCGGGTGGTGGTAACAATTCATTAAAACAAGTTTGCGAGCTTGAAGTAAGCAGTAATCTAATTGTGCTTAACCAGTCGTCGAACAACATAAGATAAATACTGTCTGTTGCGAAGAACTAATATATATGCAAGTATGTATTAGGTGTTCGAACACATTCTTCTACCAAATATATAGTGGTTAAAGGGCGTTATACCGGCTCCTACTGATGAGTCGCCAGTAAGCACAAAACGAATGTGCATGAGATTATACTTTCCGTTCATTCTGCCTTTGGTTTATCCTTCTGGTCACAACTGTACTAATTTATTACTAGGTTCGCAACACCTCATATATACTAACATAACAAAAATACCGACAGTCGCAACGCACTGACTCGATTCGACTTTCCATTTTCATCATCAGACTATGACGGCAAACTGACTAGCGAGGATCAAGCCACATTACATATATATGGAAAGCAAAATTAGATATGCGGCTCTCACCTCTAGTAGACTTTCATATATTGTACATGACTAGAAATGTAGGCTGCACAATTTCTATGCAGTCACGAACATTAAATTTTTGTAGCTTTCGCCACACACATATATATAGACAATAAAATTAAACAATAATCGATTGCGTGAGTGTCGGTAACAATATTTTAAATCAAGTTTGCGAACCTGAAGAAAATAACCGATCCCATTGTATTTAACCAGTTGTCGAAAAACATAACAAAACTACCGCCAGTCGCAACGTACTGACGCTTTTCGACCTTCCATGATCATCATCAGAGTACGACGGAAAACTGACTATTAGAGGTAAGAGCCGCATATTTAATTTCGCTTTCCATATATATACAATGTGGTTTGATCCTCGATTTTCAGTTTGCCGTCTTACTCTGATGATGATCATGGAAGGTCGAAACGCCCCAGTGCGTTGCGACTGGCGGGAGTCTTGTTCTGTTGTTCAAAGACTGGTTAAGCACTATGGGATTGGTGTTTACTTCAAGCTCGCAAACTTGATTTAAAGAACTGTTACCACCACCCGTGTAATCAATGATTGTTTAATTGTATTGGCTATATATATATATAAATCTGTTGCAAAAGCTGCAAACAGTTAATGTTCGTGACTGCATAGAAATCGTGCAGCCGACATTTCCAGTCCAATACAATGTATGCCATTCTACTACAGGTGAGCGCCGCATATCTAATTTTGCTTTCTATATATATGCAATGTGGTTTGATGCTCGCTAGTCAGTTTTCCGTCATAGTCTGA
>JAQBSW010011299.1:10000-20647 GCA_029291075.1 Eudiplozoon nipponicum | reverse complement strand
AAATCAAATCAAATCAAATCAAATCAAATCAAATCAAATCAAATCAAATCAAATCAAATCAAATCAAATCAAATCAAATCAAATCAAATCAAATCAAATCAAATCAAATCAAATCAAATCAAATCAAATCAAATCAAATCAAATCAAATCAAATCAAATCAAATCAAATCAAATCAAATCAAATCAAATCAAATCAAATAAAATCAAATCAAATCAAATCAAATCAAATCAAATCAAATCAAATAAAATCAAATCAAATCAAATCAAATCAAATCAAATCAAATCAAATCAAATCAAATCAAATAAAATGAACCAAAATCGAATCGAATGAAATCAATTCAAATCAAATCAAATCATATGAAATCAAGTGAAATAAAATCAAACAAAATAAAAAGGTCTTATAAATTTCAATCTATACAAATCAAGACGCATCAATTCAAATTAAATGAAACAAAATCAAATCAAATCAAATTATTCAAATAAAATCATTTCAAAATAAGTAATGTCAAATCAAATCAAATTAAATCAAATCAAATCCAATCAAATCATGTCAAACAAAATTAATTAAAATTAAATCATATCAAATCAGTTCAAATCAAATCAAATCAAATCGGATCAAATCAAATCAAATGAAATGAATCAAAATCGATCCGAATCAAATCAATTCAAATCAAATCAAATCATATAAAATCATGTGAAATAAAATCAAACAAAATTTTTAAAAATCCTATCTATTTTAATCTATACAAATAAAGTCGATCTAATTCAAATTAAATGAAACAAAATCAAATCAAATAAAATTGATGTAATCAAATCAAATCAATTCAAATCAAACTTAATCAAATCAAATCAAATCCACTCGAATCAAATCAAATCAAATCAAATCAAATCAAATCAAATCAAATCAAATCAAATCAAATCAAATCAAATTAAATCAAATCAAATCAAATCAAATCAAATCAAATTAAATCAAATCAAATCAAATTAAATCAAATCTAGCCAAATCAAATCAAATCAAATCCAGTCAAATCAAATCAAATCAAATCAAATCAAATCAAATCAAATCAAATCAAATCAAATCAAATCAAATCAAATCAAACCAAATCAAATCAAATCAAACCAAATCAAATCAAATCAAATCAAATTAAATTAAATAAAATCAAATCAAATAAAATAAAATCAAATCAAATCAAATCAAATCAAATAAAATAAAATCAATTGAAATCAAATGAAACGAAATCATATGAAATCAAATAAAAAATCAAATCAAATCAAACCAAATCAAACCAAATCAAATCATATCAAACCATATGCAATCAAATCAAGTCAAGTCATGTGAAGTGAAATCAAACTAAATAAAAGCAAATTAAATCAAATTTAATGAAAATAAATAAATTGGTATCAATCACTTCAAATTAAATTAAATGCAATCAAATCAGTCAAATCAAATCAAATCAAATCAAATCCAATTCAATTCAATTATATTCTATTCAATTCAAATCTAAACAAATCAAATCACATAAAATGAAGTCGAATTATTTGAAATCTAGTCAAACGAAATAAAAATAAATCAAATCAAATCCAAACAAATCCAGTCGTTTCAATTCAAATGAAATCAAATCAAATCAAATTAAATCAAATCAAATCCAATCAACTCAAATCAAATCAAATCAAATCAAATCAAATCAAATCAAATCAAATCAAATCAAATGAAATCAAATCAAATCAAATCAAATGAAATGAAATGAAATCAAATCAAATCAAATCAAATCAAATTAAATCAAATTAAATCAAATGAAATCAAATCAAATCAAATTAAATTAAATTAAATTAAATCAAATCAAATCAATTCAATTCAATTCATTTCCAGTCAAATGAAATAAAATTCAATCAAATATAATCAAATCCAATCAAATCAAATCAAATCAAATTAAATTAAATCAAGTAATTTAAAATATTTTTAAACCACATAACCCAATAATATTAAATGTTAACGAATCTATCCGAACCCATTTTTATCCTATCGAATCGAATCAATGTGAGTTATGTGAAATTGATTGAAATCGTATGAAAAATTTTTGATGCCAAATCATTATGTATTAAATCATATATAATCAAACCAAATCAAACCTTATCAGATTTATTCGCGTCATATTGAAACAAACCAAATCAAATCATGTGAAATAAAATCAAATTAAATTATGCTAAATAAATTCAAATCAAATCGAAATAAATTAACAATATCATATTAATCACCTAATTAAACACAAATTGTAGTAATTTGTATCCCATTCGGTAAAATTTATGGAGATCAAATCAATTAAAATCGAATCTCATCTATTCATAGCAAATCAAATCGTGTCAAATAAAATCACAGGATTTCAATCACAAATTGTTAAATCATTATAAATCGCATTGCATTACACCATTTTTAATCAGATATTGTTAAATCATTATAAATCGCATTGAATTATACCAATTCAAATCAAATGATATTTTGATTCATACGAAATGAAATAAAATTAGCTTAATTTAATGCACGTATATTAGAATACTTTATTTTGTTTTTAATGTTTTTCCGTTTTGACTATGCTTGCCTTTTTTAAGTTAGTTTATGGTAGACATATTTTTGTTTAGTGGAATTTTAATATATATTTGAATATTATAATTTGATTTTAATTTTTTATCAAGTTTGCTACTTATTTGGTATTTTTGCGTTTGTACAATTTCCACTTCGGCGTTTTCACATTTTTAACTAGTAATCAATTAATATTTATGTTTTGAGTTGCAAATTTACAGGTATTGAATGTAATCGATACCGGTTTGCAGTGCATTCGATGCCAGTTTTCCGTTAGCTACGACCTTGAGATTGCACTTCTTGTCATCTTTTAATTTCTGATGAATCACATTCTCATCCGATCTAAATACCTTGCAACGAAGTATATAAAAATGTGAATTATATAAAAAGAAACTGCGAAATATATTGCATATTTTATTTTATTTTATTTAATTTTATTTTATTTTATTTTTTTAACTAATTGTAACATTTTAAAGACTTAAAAATCTTAAGTTGATTTTTACACGTTTACACAGTCTTTGCAAGCATTGTCCTAATTGTCGGAAAAAAACTTTGATTATCCCTTTCTAAAATTTAATTAATTAACAAAACAACAATACAATGAAACGTGTTCTCTTCAGCCCTACTAAGCATAAAATGTTTGCGTGCGACACATATTTGCAATGAACCGCTATAAATAGTCCAATTGTGACTAATGTATTTAATTTAATTCATTTTCAATTTATTTTCCTGTTGTTTTGCTGTAATCAGTCTGCGAAAAGTTAAAAGATTTCAAATTTAAAGGTTACAAATTCATTATTGCAGATTGGTTATTATGCGAAAGTGTCTAAGTTTTTAAATTATTTTTTGACTGCGGTTAAGATGTGTGTTTTTAATTCGTATTTGGTTTTGTTAACGATATTGAATGTTGATTAGATGTTAATAACAAAATGGTCACGGTTCCACCTTAGAAGTTACCAGCTTGTTCCACTTTTCTATTGGTATATCAGTCGATTTTAGCATCATTTACTGATCTTATAAAGGAAGTTGTTAATCTAATTTCTCCTCTTGTTAGTGAATATTTTCTTAACTGAGTTATGGCTGAAACTAAAGCGGAATTCGTTTAAATCTGAGTTTGTTAATGCGACAATTCTCTAGAAAATATACGAGTATCATAGCAGAAATATTTTTACAAATATAATAATATAATCAATTCTTGTTAAATTAATGTTTTCATTATGTTTTAGGTGTTGTGCACCTAGTAACAAATTAGTTCAATTTTGACCAGAACGATAAACTAAAGACAGCATGAACTCAAAGTACAATCTCGTGCACATTCGTTTCGTGCTTACTGGCGTTTTTTCGTTCATACTATCTTTGGTTTATCTTTCTGCTCATAATTGAACTAAGTTGTTACTAGATGCGCAACACCAAATACATAATTGCTGTTGCTGTCCTATTTCCACAGATAAAAATATTACTACTCTTTCCCAGTTTGGCTTCATAGAATCAAGGAATTATTTTTGCAATTTCAGTTGGTTTAATTAACAGCATTAAATTTTCAACTTTCTTTTCAATTTATTAAACCAAATAACATTTACACTGGCAACATTACCACATAAGAAGCGTATTTCTAGAGGTGTATATTTTAGTCAAATTTTTAGATCTTAAACCTATGGCCTCATCCAGTCAATTCGTTCATGTTTAGGCCAATTCAATCAGTGACTGCAGTTTTGATCAATCTCTTTGCTTTTATTATTTTAATTCTCAAAGTAATTATGCTCTAAAGCGGATTCCATTTTGTATTTATGATCCATTTATTTTTTAATCTTATGTTATTTATGCATTTGAGAGCTCGTAGTAAATAAATATGTCAATTACAACTCTGGATGTTAATGTTCCCCTTCTGGGTAATGTGGATAGACTTTATTATATTTACATTGATGCCGATTTTCCTACTTTGAAAATATCAAATGTAAACATATATTATCACAGGTATTAGCAGTATCTCTTTCAGAGCTGCGGTGCGTAAACCTTTAGAAATTACAGCTAATTAACACGCTTCCTGCTAATCAGGGTTAAATCCTTAACGGATCGCATGGAGTCCAAACAATGTTACTTATACATGCGTTCATATTGAAATTTCAAATTTAAACGGAAACGATGATTGATGGGCTGAAAATAACAGTAATTATCAGGATACTAATATGTTTACTATCAGCTTACCTCATTATTCAAGCTATCAGCTACAAAATTGCGCTCGATACCTTAATAGATGAATATTCAACATGGTGTGAATCTTTATTTAACTTTTTTCAAACTAAGGCAACCATAATTAAATTCTACCAAATTAAAAGACAATTTTCTCTGCACTGTTCTTTAAATCAAGTTTGTGAGCTTGAAGTAGACACCAATCCCATTGTATTTAACCAGTCGTCAAACAACATAACGAAGCTACCACCAGTCACACGCACTTCTAATAATAATAATAATAATAATAATAATAATAATAATACATAATAATAATAATAATACATAATAATAATAATAATAATGACAATAAAATAATAATAATATAATAATAATAATAATAATAATAATAATAATAATAATAATAATAATAATAATAATAATAATACAACGGGATTGGTGTTTACTTCAAGCTCGCAAACTTAATTTAAAGAATTGTTACCACCACCCGGGCAATCAATTATTGTTTAATTATGCACTGTTCGATCAAATATATGTGGAATTTTTATTGTCAGGTGTAAAGCTTCAAATATTGCACAAATTACATATGCGTTTTCCCTCCACTAAGTCAACTGATTTACCAGAGAAATTGAACATGAATTTATTTAGTAAAAATAAGAAATACTGTGCAAAAGCATTAGTCTATAGTGTTGAGTTAGCAGATAAATTACTAAACATCATTAAACATTGTGCTAGGAAAGTAAAATGGCAATGACAATGTACAAACAATATGTTTGCGTTTAAAAATATCTAGGCAGCATATACGCAGAGGAATATTCTCGATCTTACACAGTATGTGGACAAAAAACAACGCCTTCATTAAACTAAAAGCTTAATTTTCGATATAGTTTCGTCCGCGACAGGATATTTTACAATTATCTGAGTTTTTGGCGACAAACGCTGTTGTTTGTCAATGTTTTCCCAATATTTCGGCATACAAAAGCCCTTACCGAAATATTGGAAAAAAAATCATTGAAAACAAAGTTCAAATAAGTGATGTGTTAGTTAATCGTTTGTCTGGATTCAAAAGGATATGTCTAGCTATAGTAAGACATAGAACAAAAAGACGCGTTTTTCAATTACTAAGGCAGTATGTAATCCGAGAGACGTGAAAAATTTGTTCTTCTGTAGCTGGCTAAACAACATTGATGACAAACACAAATCGAATTGTAGAGAACGTTTTATGTAGTTTGCAACAGAATTTCACTTCTTTAATAAAATTTTACTTTTAAATTTTATGGATTCAATCTGAACCTGTCATTAAACAATTTCCTTATTAGACGAACTATGTAGAAGGATTCATGAAAATATACTTTTTAAAACGGACGATATTTCTGTGCGACTAGATACTACAAAATTACCTGATTTATGTTTTGTTCAACAAGGTTTGAATTATTCATACACAAATGATCTTTCTGAATATGTGGATATTATTTAATGAGCATCATCTATAGTACACAGCTTATCACAGAAAATTTGAACAAATAAAGAGCATGGAAGACATTATGTTTAAACGGTTCTCTTTGCTCTTGTAACTGACTAATTTAGCAACAGATTCCGATGTTTCAAAAGATTGTCGTGTCACGTTTGCGAGTACGTGTTCATAACTGTTAATTTTCAGCTAAAAATAGTTACATAAACGCAGACGCCGGTCTACGTTAGACTACAGTTAATTTATGTTAGTTTACGTGTGCGCTCATCAGGCGCGTATGCTTGGGTTAGGTGTATGTGCGTAGTCTAAGTTCTTACTTTGTTAATAATACTCAATAGAAGTTAGTTAATTTACTCCTTAAAAGGCGAAATCATAAAATTTAATTCAATCGCATGGGAGGTGGATAAGTAATACAAGCAATGTAAGAATTACCAGGTTAAATTATTTAAACAAATGTAAAATTAAAGATCTTTATTAAATTATAGCCGTAAAATAAACAAGATTTAAACAAGAAAGTACTCACTGAAAAACGTTTTTTGTAAGCATTTCACGAGATCAATGCCTTACCTTACAAGATACAATAAGCTACCAAAAAAGTAGGAATGTTAATTAGAATGATACTAATGAAGCAATTATATAAATAACCACCATGGAATAACTTCAATTAGTCATACATAAGCATATACTAGTCCAATAGTCATAATCCTCTACAGATTTTGATTCGCCAAATGGTTGCTTCCAAGCTTTATTTTGTGCTAATTTCCATATATAACCTTGCGAGTTTCGTAACATTGTATCTATCATAATATCATCCACGACCACGAAATCTAGGGATACCCTAATCAGTCGCATTTCCATAATTATATGTACTGTTATGTTCTCCTATTCTTACCTTAAGTTAGCAATTAATTTCAAACACAAATAGGAGGTAAATAATATTATAGGATGTTATATTCTTCGGATAAATCTACTGGTTAAATTTTCTTTCTCTGATAGGAACGTTTATCTTTCGTGGCCTGCCTTAAGACTATCCTTATGCTGCATTTTAAATTTATTAACCCTACATTAAATTTAAGCTGGTGTCCCGTAATGGCATGATCTTTCAATTATTTTAACTTTGTCATATTATAAAAAACTTCAACTTAAAATCATTCTGACTTAAGACATCAATTCCAGTCATTTGTACAACATTTAAAGGGTTACCATAGGCACTGAATATTTTTTCCATTGTAATTCGCCTCGGCCTCAAGTAAATGCCGTACGACGTCACAAAATCAGTTAGGTGCCAAGATGGATGAGAATAAGTACTGTTGTTGGCCCTTATTAGGGCCGGTATTGCGTTCTCCGGCAAATTCCGAGAAAGTTAGTTAGTATAGCAGCGTCTAGAAATACTCCTAGAAAATTGAGACCGGCTCTGGTTGACTAGCTGTTGTTCATTCTGTTGTGGTGTTCTTGAGACGTTACACCTTCTTCATATACTTCATGTCTTTAAATTTACTGCTTCTAATTGTCATTGATTTAAAATGGCAATTTATATTCGATACGGATTATTTGACTTGAAATTAAGAAGGAAAGCAGAAGAAGTATCCTTCCTGAAAACACATCTTTCACATTTTCAATCATTTTATATAATTTGACATGCAAAAATGCTAATTAATTCGATGACTTGCATCACTGTTTGTTTCCCAGCCACCGGTAAGAAATGAGCCCACAACATTTTGATTAAAAGGCATATATCTAATCCACATTATCAAGGGACAAGAAAGAGACGACAGTCAATTAATTTAATAGTGCATGCAATTGTACTGTCAAGCATTTTGCGAGAACGCTAGAGCTATAAACAAAGTGAAATCAAATGCGGCAACAAATTGCAGTCCAAGCTAATATAATAAAAACGATGAAAAATGCCAAAAATGTAATCTAGTAGGTGGACTGCATTTAAAATCGTTGTCCAATTACAAGGTTTACCAAAACGTTCGAATAATCAAATACCATTAAAAAATTATTCTTTTGAAATGCGAGCTTTAATAAAATTCATTGTACCCTTTTTATGTGCAAAAACAAAAAGAAATTTTATCAGATATAAGAAAATTTTCTTTCGCATGGTCTTCTCAAATATCTACTCATGAACATATCTTTATACATAAATTGGAAAGCAAAACAAGATAGAAATACGTGAACATAGCGAGTGTGAAAAATAGAAACCAATCAAATTGCGTGCGTCACATCCAGTTCAAACTCATTGCTTGTACGTGCTTCTTCTGCTTACATAAATCCGGCTGCAATTTGTTTATCCATAAGGCTTCGTATGTGGCTAGCTCCCTTTTGTTTCTGCATTTAGTAATTACTTTGAATGCTACGTCTGGAGAACATACGTGCGTTGTTTCGATGATGTGTTGCGCAATAGCAGACGTGTATTCACCATTTGATTTAAAACAGGCGTTCAAGTTGCAATGTTCTCTCATTCGAGTAATTAACCGTCTGGTCGATCGGCCTACGTAAGTTGATCGACAACTTGCGCATGTATATTGGTAAATAATATTTGATATCGACATTAACGGCTGTTTCTCTTTGATTGCTGGTAAAGGCAAATGTGTTACCCTAAATAACACTCGTAGTTTGGCTGCATTAAATGTGCGTGTCAATGCTGCTTCAACTTTCTTTTGTGCCATTCGGGAAACTGCATCCCCCTTAAATGGGATGTTTAGGTAGACGGTTTTCTTTTCTGGCCCATAGTACGTCTGTTTCTGGTTAACTCCCCTTTTAATAATTGATTCAATTAATTGTCTGGGATAGCCATTAGACATTAAATCGTTAATTGCCCTATTATATTCATTTTCTTTAGAATCTTGACTAACCAACCTGTCAATTCTTGAAAAGCAACTACGAACTGTTGATAATTTATATTGAAATGGCACAAAACTGCTGTAATGCAAATACTGTGCAGACCATGTTGGTTTATGGTAAATTGTTCTGTTTAATTTACCATTAGCTTCTTTCTTTAACAGTACATCAAGGAAAGGCAGACAGTCATCTTTCTCGTGCTCTGACGTGAAACCGATATTCTTATGTGCTTTGTTGAAACTTTGAAGCAATGTTCGTGATTGCGACCTGTTTTAAGTACAAGAAATATATCATCCACGTACCGTATATATTGAGCACATTTACTTATGTCACTCTTTAATGATGTATTTTCTAGGTGCCCTAGAAAAATCTCAGCCAACACTGGAGATAAGGGGCTTCCCATTGCGACACCATCAGTCTGTTTGTAGATGTTTCCATTAAAACGAAATCGTACGTCTTTCGTGCATAATAAGATAAGCTTGCGTAGAGTTTGACCTGGCACCGGCGATGGTAATATATCGTGTTCTACCGCTTTGACTATAATGTCAATGGTTTCATCAATTGGAACATTTGTAAACAAAGACGCAACATCAAAAGATACCATAATCTTGTTTTTAACATTTATATCTTGAATTTTGTTTACAAACTCAAACGAATCGGCAACCGAATAATTACCTAGTAGTTTACGTAATGGTTCAAGTAAACGAACTAGCCATTTAGCTAGTGCATGAAACGGAGAATTTACCATTGATAAAATTGGCCTCATAGGACAACCTCTTTTGTGTGTTTTTGGTAATCCGTACATTATTGGTGTAGATGTTCCAACTGGCTTGAGCTTCTGTGCAGTGGCCTCATCAATAAATCTCGCATCTGTCAAAATCTTAATTTCATTAATTACTTTGCGCTCCACCTTGTCTATTTCATCTGATTTATCGTCTAGACGTGTGAATTTTGTATTGTCATTTAACACGTTTTCCATCTTTTGTACGTATTCAGATTTGTCCATTATAACTGCGCTCTTTCCTTTATCAGCGCGTAGTATTTTGATGTCTGCATTTCTGCTGATATTTCTAAGTGCATTTAGATGCTGCTGTGTCAACGCATGCTGCTCTACATATTTAAACGATTTCAAGTGTGAAGCCAGAAAAGAAAACCGTCTACCTAAACATCCCATTTAAGGGGGATGCAGTTTCCCGAATGGCAAAAAAGAAAGTTGAAGCAGCATTGACACGCACATTTAATGCAGCCAAACTACGAGTGTTATTTAGGGTAACACATTTGCCTTTACCAGCAATCAAAGAGAAACAGCCGTTAATGTCGATATCAAATATTATTTACCAATATACATGCGCAAGTTGTCGATCAACTTACGTAGGCTGATCGACCAGATGGTTAATTACTCGAATGAGAGAACATTGCAACTTGAACGCCTGTTTTAAATCAAATGGTGAATACACGTCTGCTATTGCGCAACACATCATCGAAACAACGCACGTATGTTCTCCAGACGTAGCATTCAAAGTAATTACTAAATGCAGAAACAAAAGGGAGCTAGCCACATACG
>JAQBSW010011299.1:0-5000 GCA_029291075.1 Eudiplozoon nipponicum | reverse complement strand
CTTATTTTGCACGATAGACGTTCAATATCGTATTAATGATATCATCTTTATATACAAACTGACGGTGGGGCAATAGGGAGCCGCCTATTTACAGTTTTTGTTGAGATTTTAAAAGGCTATCTGGAGGAAACATCATTAAGAAATAACATAAGAAAATACGCTCAATACGTAGATGATAATTTCCTTGCCCTTAAGAACAGGACACAATCACGAACAGTGCTTCAAAATTTCAAAAAAGCGCATAAAAATATCGATTTCACGTCATAGCACGAAAAAGGTGATAATCTGTCCCTCTAAGATGTACTATTGAATATAGATAGTAATAGTAAATTAAATAGAACAATTGACCATAAGCCTAATTGGTCCGCGCAGTATTTGCATTTCGGTAGTTTGTGTGTTTCAATATATATATATATATATATATATATATATATATATATATATATATATATATATATATATATATATATATATATATATACTATGAATGATTTGGAGAGAGTTAGCAATTGATCTAGGCACCCAACCTCATGATTCTCTGTGTGCTAACTGTGGTATTAACTTTAACACTGGAAAAATTCTCCTTAGTTGATTTATTTAGCCGCCGTGCAAATGGTAAGTTTAGGAAAACCAGTTTGACGGTATCCTCGCTAGTGCGAGTCTACTTTGGTCTGATTTTGTCATCAATGAACCTCTCTCGGTAGATGTTCCTTAGCAAAATTTCCCGCAGGTAGCCCAGTTCTTCCTCGATATTGTGTTCAGATCAGATCTTCCTGATTCTATTTGCTAGGTTGTTAATTAAGTGTCTTTTGTGGGATTTTGGCATACCGGGCAATACATTCATTTTAACAGCAGTGTGCCAAAATCCTACAAAAGAAACTTAGTTACCAACATAGCAATCAGATTCAGGAAGATTTGCTGTAAACACATAATTGAAGATGAATTAAGGAGAATTTTTCCAGTGTTAAAGTTAATACGACATTTAGTACGCAGAGAATCATGAGGTTGGATACCAAAGATCAATTGCCAATTCTCTCCAAATCATTCAAAATATAAAATTTCTCAAGTATGTGCGGTAGCACATATATCGGACGTCCGAAAAAGCAATTGATAAAGAGAATACAGCAACATTTACCGCAGAAATTGATTTAAAAAGGTTTGGTATCGTCAGTAAAATCAGCTATTCACAATTCTACATAAAGCCAAATTGTAGAGCGAAGTTTAGTAATCTCGAAATAAATGGCCATTATCCACTTTGTTATTAATGTGTTTATGTCCTAATTTGAAATATACTTTAATATATATATATATATATATATATATATATATATATATATCATTACAAGTTTCACCATTTTTTTAAACAAATGAGACAAAAACCGTATTCCATGGAATTACATTTAATAAAAAATCTTATTTTTACCAGTTTCTACAGCTATTAGTCTGGATTCCTTAAAACTTTTGGTCATCGAATCCCAAATGTACATTTGTCGTAACCAATCCCCACATAGCTATATCTTTCTGCAAATAATTTATTCTATATAGCGCAAAACAAAGACATTGGTTACGACAAATATACACTTGGGATTGGATGACAGAATATATTAACGTATCCAGAATAATGCCTGTAGATACTGGTAGAAATAGAAGCTGGCAAAAAACATTAAACTTCCTTAGATTTGATCAAAAAATTTAAGACTAATATTTAGTGCTATATTTCAGATGTCTGCCTAGTAAAGCAGTAGTAAAGTCCAATTGACACTCGTCATAAACACACGCCATTATGAGTGATAAAACTAGAAATCCGAATGTCCAACTCACGTGTTAAATGTTAAGCCAATGATTGTTATTAACAAGTCTATCCTGAGTACAACCTGATTGGTTTGAATTTAAATTTAACACATGCATTGCCCATTCGGATTTCTAATTCAATCACTCATAATGGCACGTGATTATGCCGAGTGTTTCTTAATTATTGGTTTCCCTCCACCAGAAAATATGAGGTAAATTTCAGATACGTCATTTTACATCAAATATATAAAACAAAAAGTCTAACGAATGCAAATGGTTAATTCTTATTCAGCCAATCTAGTCTCACTTAGATGAACGTCACAGTTACGGAAATGCAGATACACACATGTGACACGCGACTATCTAGTGAAAAATCAGTCTGAAGTATAAAATTTATAGCCAGAGGTAATACGGCGCTTGATTTATAAGTTTTGCTTTTTAAAACTGGTAAAGATGGACCAACTGAAGTCAGCCGAAATATTTTGGTAAAGAACGAAAAATACTGGAAAAGAACAACTGCGTTAGACAAATCGCAGATCATATTATTTAAATTAACCCAGTTTTGCAAAATAACTTTTCATTTGACCGGTAGAGAAGTCAAACAGTTTGGTTATAACAGTTTTTTGAATAAGAAATATTTGCCTCCACTTATAATAACTAGACAATATAAAGATACATTATTTATAAATTTGAAATAAAGTTAACATTCAATATAACCAATCCTTTATCATCCTCTAATGAATCTGTTTTTTTTAATAGTAAGGAACATGAAATAATCATTCAATTTATCTTAACTGTTCAAGTGAAAAAATGAAACAAATAACAAATAATTGAATAATTTAAAATCTAAAGTTTTCGCAAGCAAGAGAAGTACCTCAAAATACCACAACTGAATGTACGATATTCAGCTGGCGCTGGTTTTCCTATATTATAAGATTAATTAGATTCAACGAGATTGGTGCTTATCTACAGCACGCAAACTTGCATTAAATACTTGGTAGAACACCGTGGCATTTTATTGATATAAAAGCTCTTCACCACACTCTTATAAACTTCACTGTCTGGTTTGCAATATATTAAATAGAGTAGATCAGTGCAGATATCTTGCTAGGAAATTCTTTTTCCTTAAAAAATTAGTATAAACAATTTTTAGACAGATTTAAAGAATCACTGAAGCAGTAATGTAAACAGATCCATAATGTCCGCACTGATGCACACACACACATTCGCAGGTACAATTAACTGAGTTTGTTTTATTCATGGTCAGTTTATTTTCCTTAATCAAATGTGGATAGGGAATTTCAGTCAAACCAACCAGTTTTGTCCTAAATAAATAAACATGCTTTAGAGAATTACTGGTAGTGAATTATTTCAAGATTATTGATATGTGTAATTCAAATTATGGTTGCAGTTTTCAAATAAACGATATGCTCATCGTATTTTCAATTTAATTTATTCCTGTCAAATCAATTGCTTGCAACGCTCAAATTCACACGTCCATTGATTTTTGGTTTAGCTCTGTAAGTAGGCTTCAACGAAACCGCGCTTCTTCTAGTCACAATTCACAACAATAACAGAAACTGAATCTAAATTAGAGGTTGTTTTTGAATTAATTATCAATCAAATTTTTTATTTAATTAAATGATCATTGGTGGCGCGGGCGGTGATAACAATTGCCTTAATCAAGATTACGATCTTCGTATTAAAACCTGTCCCATTATATGCATATATTTGTCAGTATAAACTAAGTATTGTATAGTGTAGGAAAGGCAATTCATCCAGTTGACCGATGTTTTCTTTATTGGAAACGCATCATGTATTGTCTATAATTTGCTGCGGATAGGGCTCGAATCTTAGAACGTCTGCTTTGGAATCACTTGATCTAATCACTGAGCTACCCTGACGCATACCACAGCCGGCATTTCGAGTAAAGTACAAGCTATGCGAGACTACTAGGGGTGAGAGCCGCATATCTAATTTTGCTTTCCATATATGCGTAATTCGGTTTGATCCTCGTTAGAATATGTGACGTCTTATTCTAATGATGATCAAGGAAGGTCTATAGGTGTCAGTGCGTGTGACTGCGGAAATTTTAATTATGTTGGTCGATGTCTGGTTAAATTTAATGAAATCGGTGTTTACTTGAAACTCGCAATCTTGATTTTACTAATTAACCGAGATTTTTTATTCATGCTCAGTTTATTTCGCTAAATCAACTATGGATAGATAATTTCAGACAAACCAATCAGATTTGACCTTGCCTACTGCTTTCAACAATTTAGAGAATTACTGGCAGTGACTTATTTCAGGATTATTGACATTTGAATTCGCTTCATGGTTGCAGTTTGCAGAAAACGATATGCTCAACGTCTTTCCAGTGTAATTTATTGCTGGTAAATTAATTGTTGACAACGTTCCAATTAACACATCGGTTGATTTTTAGTTTAACTCTGCCGGCAGTCGTCACCAAAAAGACGCTTTTGATAGTCACATCAAACAAAATAACTGAAATTGAGTCTAAATTCTAACTTGTTTAAAAAAAATTTTCAATGACAGGATTGGTCACTCTAAACTATATAATTAAACAAACACTGGTCGCGTTGTAGGTGATAATAATTAATTTGAATCAAGGTTGCGATCTTGATATCAACACGATGGATTTCAATGTATGCTATAGTTCACCAAAATTGAGAATTACAACTATTTCTGAACACCTGTTACTCCAGTACATCCATACACTCTGGCCTTGATAGATATCATTTCGCGGTAATCATGATATCATTCAATTAAATACTAGGTGCGCAACACCTAATACATAATTGCAAATATATTAGTTCTCCGCAACAAACAGTATCTAACTGTAATATATGTAAATTTTTGATTGGATACCACTTCCCCAGTTAGCGTGGTTTCTGTTCTATAATGACAGATTTTAGGAGGTTCGATTGAAACATAGGCCTAAATTTATGTCATTTAGGCTACACCTAAAATAAAGGCTAACCTAGAATCATTAGTTAGTATATATATGAAAATTGTGTGTGTTATGCGGCAAGGTGGCTCAGTGGTTAGAAGAAGAGATTGCGAAGCAGACGTGTCCAGCTTCGCGCCCTGTCTGTGAAAAATTCTGGACAGTACGTGATGATTTCCCATTATACACGAAACTAGTCTGCCGGACGAATTGCGTTTTCTACATTATTCAATGCATAGTT
>JAQBSW010011298.1:0-20648 GCA_029291075.1 Eudiplozoon nipponicum | reverse complement strand
TGAGTCTAACACATCGGCAGTTAGAACAGATCTTTTACCTCGTCCAGCAGTCGCACATGACTTTGCCGATATAATCGAGAAGCACCTAGCCGTGTTTCAACCTTTCATTGCCAAAAGAACAGGATTGAAGACAGGAGTAGAACACCAGATAGAATTGGTGGCTCCGTTGCCTTGTTCACCAAAGGCTTAAATATTGGCACAACACAAGCAACATGTTGCCTTGTTCCGAATTTCACCAATTTCGCAAAGATGGGATTTGTAGGTCAAATTCCAGTTTTGCTTCCCCAATAGTGGTAGTTCCCAATGCTGAACCGGGTCAATGGAGGGTTTGTGGGAATTATCGTCTATTAAACTCAGTGACGAAGGGTGATTCTTATCCTCTTCCTAACCAGAGTATTTTACTCCGAGATATAATGGGATATGGGAATTATTCAACTTTAGATCTCCAGAAAGCGTATTATCAGGTACCAATGGAGGAATGTTCGATAACACTACCCGCAGTCAGATTTCCAGGAGGGGGATCGCACAAATTTCTTCGAATGCCTTTTGGTTTGAAAAATGCCAGTCAGATATTCCAGTGTTTGGCTGAAGAAATCCTTCAGAGTTGTCCATTTGCGAGGGTATATATAGACGACATAATAATTTTTAGTCGCTTACGAAATTAACATCGTACGCATTTGGAAACGGTTTTGACCAGGCTGGAAAAATATGGATTAGTGGTCAAACATAACAAGAGTAATATCGGATGCTCTTCAGTTAGATATCTTGGTCATATACTTTCCAAATTTAGAATTAAACCTTTGGAAGATTAGATCCAAGCTTTAAAACACGTAACGGAACCCCGAACCGTACGACAGCTGCGTAGGTTCTTGGGTATGATCAGCTATTATCGTCGATTTATTCCAGGTCTAGCCGGAATTCTAGGATCGTTTACACGCCATCTAACTCATGAAAAGAGCACGATCAAGAAGTCTTGGCCTTTAAACTTGAGTCCAGAAGACCGAGAAAAATTCCAAAAGGCCAAGGAAATGTTCAGTGACATAAGCACATTATCACCTGTAGATTGGGAGAAACCTTTCGAGCTAATCACAGATGCCTCAGATGTTGCATTAGAGGCAGTGCTACAGCAAAGAAATCAGGACATAATAAGACCGATGGGATTTTATAGCCGTAAGCTTAATGATCGAGAGAAACGTTATGATTCGTTTGGCAAAGAACTTCTAGCGGTGCATGCCGCAGTGCTACAATTCGAGCATTAGTTAGATGGTGATAAGTTATTAACCGATCATAAGCCATTGATCAGTATATTTGGTAAAACAGCTAGGCTTTATTACTCTCGTAGAGTTCGATTTCACTGTGTCTCATATTGCTGGTAAGGAGAATAGGGTAGCCGATGCACTTAGCAGACCGAATGAAGCAGATGTCGAGCTGATATTTCAAGGTCCATTGAAGATTCTAGATGATTCTATGCAGGATTTAGTTAGTCAAATCGAGGAAGCGCAAGGATCGGATCCCTTTACATTAGTTTTGTCCAAAAGGCCTGGATATGCTTGTAAGCTCATAAGTGGCAAATGGTTGTTATGCGAAACGTCTAGAAGTCAACCACGACCATATGTGTTGTTGGAGTTTCGGGCCAAGATTATCCAAGTGTTACATGACATGGATCATCCATCCATTAAAGCCACCATTCGATTGATCAACGACAGATACTTATGGCCACACATGTCTAAAGACATACGGGTGTGGGTAAGAGCCTGTGCCAAGTGTCAAACGTGTAAGGTGTGGAGACATACCAGAACCAATATAATGAATATTGGGATACCAATTGGACGGTTCAGACACGTACACATAGACATTGTCGAGATGCCTGAAGTTAATGGAAACAAATACTTGCTGACCATGGTAGATAGATTTAGTCGTCAATTTGAAGTGGCGATTTTAAAAGACATGACAGCGCAAGAAGTCTTGTTCGCGTTTCTACATAATTGGATATCGCGTTATGGTGTTCCGGAAAAGGTCACTAGTGATCGCGGTAGTCAATTTATGTCCGAGCTTTTCGTAAGATCTCTCAATATCATGGGAACAACTGTATTGCATACTAGCGCGTACAACCCACGAGCAAATGGGATGGTAGAAAGGCTGCATCGTGAACTGAAAGCTGCGTTAAGGTGTACTAGTGGAACAAGCTGGATACACGATATTCCTATAGTACTACTCGCCATGCGCAACAGATATAGGGCACAATTAGGTACTTCATAGCAGAACTGGTTTATGGAGAACCATTAAGGTTGCCTGGAGATCTTCTAATAGAAACTCCAAGTAGTCTTGATTGGGCTTCTAGTTATGTAGATTGGTTCGTAGGAGCAATAAGAGTTAATACGTGTTGATTGGTTCCGACCAAGACTAGAAAATCAAAAACCAAGTGCTATGCGTCCTCTGACCTAAGATCGGCCTCGCATGTGTATATAACTAATGAAAATAGGAAGAATTGCCTGACACCATTTTATAAAGGACCATACAAGGTCAAGAGGATGACTGACAAGAATTTCATCATAGAGATAAATGGCAATGAGGATTGTGTTACGTTGGATCGTTGCATTCTCCAGTTTATCTGGATAGACAATATGACTGAATTAACAGATGCGTTGAATGACCGTCATTCTATGGGCGAATCTGATGTGTGCAATCCCACCACACAGGCACAAAACGAAATGCAGAACTCAGAAGACGCGTTGTCTTACATACATGAAAACTGTTTTGCTATACCAGATGATACGGAAGAACCAGTGTCAACTGTACCGGGCGCGATGACGACATCAGGGGCGCCATTATGCACAACTCGTTCTGGAAGAATGCCTCGTCAGCCGAAGTATCATGATTACGTCTATTACTAGCCGTCTTTTTTGAGAAGGTGGTGTATGTGGAGGAAGATAAATCCTCTGCCAAATGTAAGGTAACATTAACAGATAAATTTAAACCATCATGGCTGATTGTAACGAATTTTATTTAAAAAGAATTTTTTTCTTTTATTTTCCAGAACTTTCTTTGTGTAAATACTTGACTTTGAATTGTGCACTATTTTCAGTTTTCGAGCATCACGGTCCTAGACTGGTTGTATCTTCCGTTGGTCTGCTGCAATTATCACATTTTTTTCATTAAAAACTGATCAACTTATACAATATGTATCTGCTTATATTGTCTTGTATTTTTATTGATGCACGCATAGAAGGGACGTTCTGGAACAGTTGATTTATTAATTCTGTTGTTCACGTATACCTCCTTCCAGATTATTTGTTTGGGTGCTTTGTACGAGACAGATTTCACATCCCGATTTGCCTAACATTAAGTGTCATTTTAATAATTAAACTTCACAGATATGGATGCTGATCTTAAATTTAAGGACACTAGCAAGTTATTGCAATATATTGCAGGTTTTAATTTAGCAGATGCAAATAAAAATATAAGCTTATCAGAATCTACTGTAAATTTTAGGATCACAAGCGATCTGGCATCTATGGGCTTCTCAGACACGAATAGGTTAGGAGCCTCTACATAGTATAGTAGTGACTAGAAGTACTCCTAGACACTGGAGACCTGCTCTAGTTGACATGGGTTGTTGTTCCTTCTGTGGTGGCGTTGACATCCCTGGCAAGTGAGTAGTTGCGTAATCTCAATGGCGTTCTGCAGTAACTGGCTCACTGGAAGGATTAACTGTAGATGTTACTCCATCTCTCTATTTGTACAGCAACAAGATTGGCGTGACTGAAATTGCCAATGCCTGTGAAGCAAGCCGAAAAATCAGAGTAGGGAACAATAGCAGATAACACGAAAACGTAAGCACAGCAGAAGGCAAACGCGAAAACTGAATTGTATGGTAAATTCGCCGTGCTTAAATAACCTTGATTGGCTGCTCGCACACCATTGGTTAACGGCAAATTTTGCTTTTTCTCATTGGTGCCGCGTAAATTGAATTGAATTTAATTTACGCAATATGTCGGCGAATTTCTTGTGTCGTTACATCACTTTCCGCTCTGACTAAAAAATTTCCTCTGGGCGAGGCTAAATAAGAAATACATAGTAGATTTTGAACCAAGTTAAGCAACTGGATATTTTTCAGCCCATGGCTATAAAAAATGTACAGTCAATGCTGGGCTTAAGTATGCTTGTTGGTTGCTTCAACAATGATATGATGCCAATTAACCAATAGGAATTGCTACACAAATTGTTAGCTGTAGTGGCCAGTTATACCACGTGAAGAAAAATAGAGCAGTGCAAGATTTGGGAGTCGCAGCGTGAGGATTTTATGGTAGATCGCCCCTGAAGTTGCCAGGTTTAAGTTAAAACCTGGGCAGGCTGGGTCGCCGGCAATGTATTTGTATACGACCAAAGGAGCTAGTGTGTGATCGACGTTGTGGTCATGATATTTGTAAAGTGGTCTCTGTGCAACTGATGATGTTGAGATATGCGTTAAAAGTGGCCTGTAACATTATATGAAGCTGATAACTACTTAGTGTTGCTACACAATAGCGTTAGC
Organism: Eudiplozoon nipponicum; assembly: GCA_029291075.1. NCBI lineage: Eukaryota > Metazoa > Platyhelminthes > Monogenea > Mazocraeidea > Diplozoidae > Eudiplozoon > Eudiplozoon nipponicum. Next base: position 16,114 of record JAQBSW010011298.1, on the reverse strand, counting down.
TCTTAGTAACTGGTCAATCCAAAATAGGCAATGTGAGCTCATGTGTGAGCCATACATTAAAATTTAAAAATATATACATGAAAATCAAAATGTAACTGCATAAAAGAAATGTACTCGAACATTGCCTCAGCGATGGCATAATACTATAGAGGAAGATATTTCCTCCGACATAAAAGTCTTACTTTTGTCAGGACACTGTTTAAAAGTTTGTGTTACTATGAAAACGTAGTACTAAGCAATGTAATGTCTATAAACAATGTTTAATTATTTTGGAAAACAAATAAGGATATTAACTATGTAAGAATTGTTTATTAGTGGGTTTTGAGTTGTCTGTTCTGTGTGCTGCTCCAGGCGTGAATCTGCTGTTACTGCATACACCATAGGTTCCTTCTGATTTTTAAACTATCGATCCTGGCACGGTCGCCAAATTTTGTAGAGGCCCTTTGGTCACTACCAGAAGAAAACCTCTGATATACCAGACCCGGACAATCTATATATGCGGTATGATCATCTAATTTGGAACACTTAAGTTCCTTGTGAACCAAATTATCAGTTGTCCTCAAAATTTAAGAACAGCCTCCATGTTAATCACAGCAAATAATACACGCAAACAAATAACCTGATCTCGTTGTAACACAAATTTATTACTAAAATCAAAATAGTAATGATAAAACCAGAAAGTTGTTACAAGTTAACAGAGATCATTTTGTGTCCAGCACACAGAACAGACAACTTAAAACTCACAAATAATCAATTCTTACATAGTTCACATCGTTATTTTTAATTTAACAATAATAATTTAATAATTAAACATTGTTTATATAAATGTCATTGCTTAGTGCTACGTTTGCATAGTAACACAAACGTGTAAACCATGTCCTGACAAAAGTAAGACTTTTATGCCGGAGGAAATATCTTCCTCTAAAATACCAAAGAACTGTTCACAAATGTTGCACAATTGTTAGCTAAGAACAATTGGTTATACCACGTGAGACAAGTGAGTGTGAGAAAAATAAAATGAATCATGTGGATTTATAGGTCACGTTGCGTGACATAGGGCAAGTGTGGTGCGCGTAAAATTAAAAATTTTGATGCGTAGAATAACGAAAAATTAATGTTAAAAATATCAATTACGCGTTATGCAAAGCAAGCTATTGCTAGGTTGAGATTGTAGGTAGATGGAGCCTGAGACTTGTGTAGAATGTTGAATGCTCTCAGGATCAGGGAGTTTGATAAACGGTTTCAACATGTCTATGCTTACTGATTTCGGTGTCGCGATTTACATGCTAATGAAGTATTTGCGTTGTCTAAGCAAAATTGGGTAAGGACTGCGATACTTTGGTTGTAGTGGTGCAACAGCAGTGTCGTTGCGAACGCGTACGCTTTTGCAGCTGTGGAACTGCGGGTGAACGAAGACTGGACGAGGCGTATGTCTCGGCTGCTGTTTAGACATGTTACCGAAATGAAGTCGGAGGCAGGTAGCTTCGTCTTGTGGGTTATCATGTGCGAGTAGTAGGTGTGTCAGCTGACTAGGCAGGCCTAGATCCATGCCATACAAGAGTTGTGACGCAGACGTTTTAATGATTTCACATGTGCGGGAACGCATGGCAAACAGAACTAAAGGTAGTGCATCGACCCAGTTGCTATTAATGGACGAGAATGCTAAAGCAGCTTTGAGTTCCCTATGCATTCTCTCTACCATTCCGTTAGGCCGTCGTCTGGCGTAAGGTGCATACCATGAACCGCAAGGTTTTTTTTAAAACGATTCGATAAGAAGCAAGTGCCTCTGTCAGTGATGACCTCATTGGGAACACCATAATGTGATATCCATGCAGAGATAAATCCGTTAGTTACTTCGACTGCAGAAATGGTGCCAAGAGGTAATGCCGCAGGACACCGTGTAAATATATCAATCATAGTTAGAAGAAAGCTGAAACCTTGAACCCTTCTCAGATGAACTATGTCAATGTGGATGATGGCTAGGTGAGAAGTAGTTCGGAAATGTTGCAACTTAGACCGAGTGTGCCGTGTGATCTTATTTTTCTGGAAAATAGCACATTCGGAGACACATCGTTTAGCGTTTTGTCTAAGCCTGTGATCCCCGAAACGATCTGCGAGAAGTCGGACAGTCGCTTTGCTTCCTGGGTGAGAAATTGAGTGTATTGAGTCGAAAGCCTTTCAATGAAAGCTGGTCGGAGGAACTGGCTTGTTGAGCTGCGTACCCGTGAAGTAAAGAATTGGTAAGCCTTCCTAGAGACGGCATATGAACTTGGGGGTGTGAATATCACCGCGGTGTGCCGTTCGTAGGAGGGATGGAGTTAGTGCAGGTTCACTGATTGTCACGGAGTTGACAAGGAATGGCGAAGGCGAAGTTGGCTGTAACGAGATGTCTGGTCTGGAGAGGGCATCTACATTGAAGATTTGTTCGCGTTTGACATGAAGGGTGTCAAATTGTCATTCGCTTAGACGTGAAAGCTGTCTTTCCATTCTGGCGGGATATGTGGCGAAAGTTGACGCCGCGTTTCAAAGTGCGCTAACTAATGGTGTATGATCTGTGAAAATAACAAATCTGCTACTTCCAATGATGCTGATAAAATGGCGCACTGCGTCGTGGATGGCGAGGAGTTCTCGACCGAAAGTGTCGTATCTCGTTTCTAATGGTTGTAGAGTACGCCAGTAGAAACTGAAAGGCTACCGAGCTCCATCGATATCTTGTTCCAAAGTGGCTCCAATAGCAAATTCAGAAGCATCTGACGTTTGTAGACATGGTCGTTGAAAATCTGGATGCGTTAGCATTGTGGCATTTGCTAACGAGGTGATGGCGAATCAAAGTAATTCCTCGTCTTCAGATGTCCAAGTAATGATGGAATTCTTGCTAAGTCCTTTTCGATTCCGCAGGTGCCTGCACAAAGGATAAAGTTGTCTTGAAATGCCCGGAAGGAACTAGCGATAGTAGTTTAGTACCCCAAAATTTTCTGCAACTCGCTAAATGTCCTCGGTGACTTGATATTCCTGATTGAATTCGCCTTTGATGGCAAAGGTTGAATACCTTGTAACGTGATACGTTGCTCTAACTAGTCCACGGATGTAGTTGCAATCTACGTCTTGTCACAGTTGATCTTGAGTCCGTGGTTGGTTAAGCGTGAGAGGACACTTCGTAGATGCTTGGCATGAGACTCTCAGTCTGGACTGAATACCATTATGTCATCGAGATATAACATACAGTAAGCGGCGTCATGGCAAAGTATGTTGTCCATGAATCTTTGAAATATCTGTGTAGAACACTTAAGTCCAAAAGGAATGTAAAGATATTCGAAAAGGCAAAATTAAGTGATGACCGCAGTCTTTTCATTATCTGCGGGCGCTACTGGGATGTAGTGGTAGGCTTGTCAGAGGTCAATTACTCAGAAGAAATAGCTGCCGTTGAGTTTTTCAAGTAAGGTGTTAATATTGGGAATAGGATATGCATCAGATTTTCTCACTGAATTTAGCTTGCGCTAATCTCCGCAGGCTCTGTACTATCCGTTTGATTTGGAGACTAAGTGCAGTGGTGACGCCCATGAACATTTTAATGGTCTGATGATTCCCTCTTCCAACAGCCTTGAAAATGCCTCTTAGAAAGCTTTCAGTCTAGCAGGGGTCAGTGGTCGCTTCTTGAGTACAATACGTTGTCCTTCTGTGACGATATGGTGCAAAGTGTTAGAGACTCGTCGCTCTGACTTGCTGAGATCAAAATGCAACTTGAGTTCTCAAAGAGCTGCTGATATCTCCGTTGAAGAATGCACTGGGATTGGCCGAATAACCTCGGAGGCAAGTGTCCAAAACCTTTTCTGAAGCCCGGTGGAGGGGTCAGTGATCTTTTGATTGGCAAGATCCAAAATGGGCCGAAATTTCAAAAGAAAATCAAGGCGTATTATATTGTGTGTGACCTTAGCGACGATGAAGTTGTGAGTAAATTCAAGCCGTAAACCTATGTTAAGTGTGCGATAGTGGCAGCCATAAGTAGGTATGGGCTCGCTTGTAGCTGTTGCAAGTGGACCGCCTAGCGACATCACGGTCATTGAATCACCCTTAAGAACTGAGACTGCTGCACCCGTGTCTACGATGAATTTTTCGCCAGTTCTGAAATCAGGAAGGTGCAGAAGTTCGTTGGGTTGTTTGGCCGAGTCATGCAAACAAAAAGGCTGGTGATTGCGACTGGCATTGTACGTTTGGCTATCTATGCGCAAATGTGGCGTGGACGAAATGATTCGATAGGAATGTCAGGTTGTAAGTGATTTCTTCCTTGTGGTGCCGTTCATGCCGTTGATACGCAGAAAGTATGGTCTTCTACTTTCTGCGCTGTAGCTTTCCCTAACCAAATGCATCATTGCGCTTGTTCTCTGTTGCCTTTCCCGTCAACCGTAGAAATTGGCATTCACTCAGAAATTCTTCGAAACAACAGAGACAGACTTTTAATGAATAATAAACGTCTGGTGATTATAGCACCAGTTCTTGGGGCATACCTGATAAAGGATTGTGGGGATCTCGGTCGCTGCCTGCTGTTATTATGTGTTTTGGGCGTAAAATTTAATCAAGAATTTACATGATGTAGCTCGGGTTTCCCTATGGCCAATCCTTTTAGAACTTTAGCCATGTTTTCTACTCTTCTCTCTAAAGAGCAGAGCATATCATCCTGAGGGGGGCGGCCAATAGGATGACGAATTTAACTTAGGTTCCAAAACCCTAAATTCTAACTAGAATCTCTCAGATAAGTCATCTATGGAGAGAGTGTTGGGGAGCTGTCTCGCGAATAATTATAGTGATTGTGGAAAATTGATAATAAAACCGACCTTAACCTCATGGTCAGAAATATTAGTTTTATACCAAAATTTCCGTAATTCTCTTAAAAAATCTCGATGGGGCCAAGGTTTGGCAAGTCTAACTGCGCGTATATATTTATTATCTGTTCAGTTTTTGTGAGACCCATCAAGGTTTCTACTTTATTTTGTAGGCCCAAAATGGGATTGGATAGTTTCCTAATGTCTTTAAATTTCGGATAAATCCGTCGCTGAAATACAGAAGGTAGTTTAGCAAAAAACTTTGACAGATTTTTTTGACTGTCATAATCGGGAAACGGGGAGAAAGCGCAGTCTACGCGCATAACGAGTAGTTCGCTATCTCCATCTCAAACAGGAACATCAATATCTAAAATTGGACGTGACATTCTAATAATCTTACGGGATCTCAAAAGCATAAATTTGTAAGCAAGATGAAAATGTATGAAAAGAATTTATACGAAACGCTTACCCACAAACGGCTTCCAAATTTGAAACAGAATTTTCCACAGTTGAATCTGCCGAGAAGTGAGCGCAGAACACAGATTAACTTAGTTCCTTCACATAACACAAGTCAGTTCGAATAGTCAATGTTCTTTCACTGATCACCAAGATGAACAGCTTTGTAAGTAGGAAAAAATATTAAAACGAACAACTTCTTTGGAAAAAAAACACCCAACATAAATTGCTTAGAAGACCTCGACTGTAGGGAGATTAACAACCAGAGTAAAACGTATACACATATGTTAATTTACTGTACTTCCAAAAGACGAAAAAGTAACACAGTCGATTGTATTTATACCAAAAGTTTGCTGATAAATAAAAAACCAGTACAGTACTCAGTATCCGCGCGCGGTCGCCAATTTTATAATCGCCCCAGCTTCAAGAAAAAGCCTTACGACGTTACAAAGTCAGTTAGGTGCAAAGGATGTCTGAGGTAGTACTGTTGGCGAGCCCTTATTAGGGCCGTACTTGCGTTCACCGGGGAATGCTGAGAAGATCAGTTAGTGTAGCAGTGTCTAGAAGTACTCCTAGACAATTGCGACCAGCTCTGCTTGACCTGAGTTGTTGTTCCTTCTGTTGTGGCGTTCACATTCGTGGCGAGTGAATAGCTGAATAATCTCATTGAAGTTCTACAGTAACTGGCTCACTGAAAAGATCAAATGTAGATGTTGTTCCATCTCACTAGTTGTACAGAAACAAGATTGGTGTAACTGAAATAGGCAATGTGTGTGAAGCAAGCCCAAAAATCTGAGAATGTGACGATAGCAGACAGCAAGCAAATGTAACGCATAGCAGAAGGCAAACGCTGTAACATCACAAAACAATTCGGCGACATATTGCGTAAATTAAATTCAATTCAATTTACGCGGCACCAATGAGAAACAACCAAAATTCGCCGTTAACCAATGGCGTGCGTGCAGTCAAATTAAAATTAATTAAGCACGATTAAATTTTCCATGCAAGTCAGTTGTCGCGTTTGCCTTCTGCTTTTCGTTACGTGTGCGTGCTGTATACTATCGTCACCTACGCTGATTTTTGGGCTTGCTTCACACACATTGGCAATTTTGGTTACGCCAATCTTGTTGCTGTACAACTAGTGAGACGCAGCAACATCTACAGTTGATCCCTTTGGTGAGCCAGCTACTGCAAAACGTCATCGAGATTACTCAACTACTCACTCGCCACGGATGTCAACGCCACAACAGAAGAAACAACAACACAAGTCAATCAGAGCAGGTCTCAAGTGTCTAGTACTTCCAGACACAGCTACACTAACTGAATTTCTCAGCATTTCCCTAGAATGCAGTACCGGTCCCATTAAGGGCCACCGACATTACTAACTCAGCAATCATTGGCTCCTAACTGACTTCATAAAGTCGTACTTTATGTACTTGATGCTGGAGCATTTTCAAAATTGTCAACCGCACCAGAATACGGAGAACTGTATTTTTTTTGAGTCATTAGCAAACGTTTGGAATATATACATTCGATAGTGTTTCTTTTTCATTTTCTTTTGGAGTACAGTAAATTGACATTTGCACATACCACGTTTTACTCTGGTTTTTAATCTTTCTAAAATCGAGGGCTTTTGGGCATTTTTTTGTTGGGACATACAAAACTGTACACCTTGGTGATCTCGGATGCCAAACTAGAGTGTGTACCCAGAATATTTTTTTGATTTTGTGAAATTGACTGTACGAAATTGTAGAACAGTGACTTATGATTTTGTGAAGGAAATAATTTCATCTGTGTTCTGTGCTCATCACACCAGTTTCAACTGCGGAAGATTTTGCTTCAACTGTGGGAGCCGTTTGTTGGTAAGTGTTTCGTTTAGTCTTTTCATACATTTTATCTTGCTTACAAATTTATGATCTTAAGATCCCTTAAGATTGTTTGAATGTCAGATCCAATTTTAGATATTGATGTTCCTGTTGGAGATCGAGATAGCAAACTTTTTTTTATGCGCGTAGACTCCGCTTTCTCCTCGTTTCCAGATTTTCACAGTTATCAAAAACTGTAAAATGTTTTTGATAAACAACCTTTAAAATTGCAGCAATGGATTTATCCGAAGCTTGAGGCCATTATGTAAATATCTAATCCAATTTAGGCCTAATAAATGAAGTAGAATCTTTGCTGGGTCCCACAAATAATAAATAAATATTCGACATTAGACATGCCAAACCTTTGCTTCATTGAGATTTTAAGGGAATTACGGAAACGTTGGTATAAAACCAATATTTATGACCATAAGGCTAAGGTTTTTTTTATTAACTATCTTCTACAGTCATTGAAATTGTTCGCCAGACTGCTCCCCAACACTCTATAGATGACTTATCTGAGAAATGCGAGTTAGAATTTATGGTTTTTGAACCAAAGTTACATTCGTCATTCTTGGATCACTTTACGTTAATATTGCCCAAGTGACCAGGATATGTTCGCAAGCTCCACACTGGGAATTGGTTGTTATGCGAAACGTCCAGAAATCAACCACGACCGTATGTACCGTTGGAGTTATGTTCCAAAATTATCCAACAATTAAACGATATGGGACATCCATCCATAAAAGCCACCATTCGATTAGTTGACGGGAGATACGTGTTGCCACACATGTCTAAAGACATACAGGTATGGGTAAGAGCCTATGCCAAGTGTCAAAAGTGTAAGGTGTGGAGACATAACAGAACCGAGATACAGAATATTGGGATACCAATTGGACGGTTCAGACATGTACACATATACATTTTCGAAATGCCTGAAGTCAATGGCCAAAAGTATTTGCTAACAATGGTACATCGTTTTAGTCGCCAATTTGAAATAACGATATTGAAAGATATGACAGCGCAAGATATATTGTTCGCGTTTCTACATAATTAGATATCGCGTTACGATGTTCCGCAAAGTGTCACTAGTGATCGCAGTAGTCAATTTATGTTAGACATTTTCATGGGAAAAAATAAAATGCATGCTAGCGCATACAATCCACGAGCGAATGAGATGGTAGAAAGGCTGCATCGTGAACTGAAAACTGCGATAAGGTGTATTAGTGGAACAAGCCGGATACACGATCTTCCTATAGTATTACCTGCCATGCTCAACAGTTAGGAACTTTAATAGCAGAATTGGCATATATATAACCATTAAGGTTGCCTGGAGATCTTCTAATATAAACTCCAAGTAGTCTTGATTGAGCTTCTAGCTGTATAGATACTTAGTGATAAGATGTGTCGTTTAGCTTCGACCAAGATTACAAAAGTAAAAACCAACTTCTATGTGTCCTTTGATCTAAGATCGGCTTCGCATATTTATTTAATTAATGAAAATAGGCAGAACTGCCTGACACCATTCTACAAAGGACCATATAAAATCAAGAGGATGACAGACAAAAATGTCCCCATAGAAGTAAATGGCATTGCTGAGTGTGTTACTTTGGATCGCTGCATTCCACAGTTTATCTGGATTGAGGATAAAACTGAATTACTAGATGAGTTGAACGACCATAATTCAATGGACGAATCGGATGTGTGCAATCCAATCACGCAAGCACATAATATAAAGCAGTAACTTTCACAAGACGCGTTGTCGAACACACCAACATCATATTCTACTAAGTTTAAAGATCATAACCTTCTGTCAACATCTGACGAATTAGCAGTGCCAGTGACAACTGTACAAGGCGCAATGTCGATGTCAGGTGCGCCATTATGCACAACTCGTTCAGAAACAGTACAACATCAGCCGAAGAATAATGATTAAGTCTATTATTAGCCGTCTCTTTTGAAAATGTGGTGTACGTGGAAGAAGATATTTCCTCCGACAAAATTTAAGTGACATTTATTGATAAATTCAAACCACCTTGGCTAATTAAAATGAATTTATTAAAAAAGAAATTATTAGTTAATTTTCTATAACATTCTTTTTATAATAACTGACAGTATATATACTTTTGAATTGTGCGTAACTTCAGTTTTGGCAAACTGTGCCTGACTGGCCTGACTCTTTTTAGAGAGCTGTATTTGTTCCTTTTCTCCAATTTACGTTTATAATTACTCGATTTTCACAACATACTCCTGCTATCATTTTGTCTTTTGAATCATTCATATTGGGGACCTTCTGGAACTGGTAATTTAATAATTCTGTTTTCCACGTCTTATTTCTTTCCAGATTATTTGATCGGGTGTTTTGCTATGTAAGAATTTCACATTCCGTTTGCCTAACACAATGTTATCAAATAAATAATTAAGTACGATTAGCATGGAAACTAATCTTGAGTTTGAGGACACAAGTAAATAAGCTCAAGATATAGCAGGCATGAATTCAATAGATGTGAACGGGAGTTCTAGCTTATCATATTCCAATGGGCATATAAGAACTGAAAACGTCCTGGCCTCTATGGGGTTCTCAGTTACTAATAGGTTCGGAGCCTCTACACCATCTTTTCCTAACGTAATAAGTCAGTCATCCGTTCAATCCTCTTGGGTTGATATCGTCCATACAGTTATTCGACTATAAGCTCAAATGCATTTACAGGTTCGTGCTCAAAAACAAATTTCCTTTGTCTAAATAGATTCTTTTTGAGAGGCTCAGGCAAACACCACCAGGTCGAGGCAAATTTTTCTATAGGGTCGGTCATTCATTTTATTTTAAAATAAATTTTTGCTTATTCGACCCATTCAGAATGATTATCTGGTCTGTACATGGTGAGCTTAACATTGATATGCATTGCTAAGCGATTATCTACATCACATCTTTCCGCATAAAGCATCCTGCCGGGGTCTCCATTTTTTGTAGATACCCTTTGGTCACTTCTATAAGACAGCCTCTGAGATGCCAGGCCCGGATAATCCATATATGCGGTATGATCACCTAATTTGAAAAACTTAAGTTCCTCTGAACTATTTTTAAACTACATTCCTTACGTCCACTTGATAATTGTTCTGTATCCTCAATATTTAATAAGCCAGTCATAATATTAGGATAAAATTTCTTACAATTTATATATTATAATAAGTGTGCTCACGAAAATACGCTGATATCCACAGATGACAGATCGATACGGTAGTGACCTAAAAAACAAATATCTACGTCAATTACCTGAAGCAAATTTGAGAACCTTCCCAATAATTTGTATTAAGAACGATAAACGAATGTAAATTTAAATAATTTATTAGCAAAGTGTACTCAGATAGAAGCACGCAGTATACCGTTTGTGGAACTCAGCAACTCAGACAAAACTCTCTTATAAGAATTCAACAAGACAAGTCAAAAACTTCAAAAATATGAACAATAGAATTCTCGAAAAAAATTAAAATATTTTTTTTAAAAACACAATATTTTTTTACGAAACCAGGGATAACATCAAATGTCCAAAAATTAAATTTTATTTAGTTTTACATGGGGAGTGTAGAGGGTAATGCAATTATTGGGCATCAATTAACTCCTCATATAAAAATAAATAATTTTATTTTTGGAAATTTGATGTTATTGCTGGTTCCGTAAAACAATTTTGTGTTTTTAAAAAAAAAACTATTGTAAACTTTTTGGAAGTTTCTTTTATTCATATTGTCAAACTTTTGACTTGTCTTGGTATATGTTTAAGGGAGTTTTATCTGAGTTGCTGAATTACACAAGCGGAACACTGCGTGGTTCCATCTCCGATATCTTTGCTAATAAATTATTGTAATGTAGGGGTACTTTTCGAAGTTGGTTTCTCGTACATATTTTGTACCCCTACTACTTATCAATGGTTGCTATTATTACTACCCGTGCGCCTAATCAGTCTCTGATCTTTTCCGGATGGTTGATGTGAGAAGGCAAAAACATCTGGTCATACGTATATTCTACACAATATTGCAACTAGAAATATAATTCACAGATAGTCCAATTTGACCATGTGTTGGTCGGCAATAAAAAACAGATTTTAACATAAAATTATATCCTAAACACCATTGACAGTTAAACTAAATTGTCCGTCTTCTAGACGGCAAGAATTAAAATGATTTATGTTTATAAAGTAACATATTTCGCACACAAGCTGTTATTCTTACACAAATGTCTGGATCGTAATTAGAATAGTCAAACGATTAAAAATACATGACAATATGAACATAGTAAACTGATTTATGTTTATAGAGAAAATGTTTTGCACACAAGTGGTTATTGTTACACAAATGTCTGAACAGAATTGTATTTATACCATCGACTAAAACATCTGATGACATGTAAAAATCATCGTTAAAAGTTATCATTAAAAATGAAGATGTAAATTGTTTAAAGACTTCAATGATAAAAAACTAACAAAGCTTTAGCTTACTACTTGCAATATTTTCAGTTCATGTCAAACTATTAATCCATTCTTCTATGTGGACACTAAATTAAGTGAAATAAATCCGCAATGACACAACATTTCACCGCGTGATCCTCTCGGATCGCGCGCGGTTCTGTCTATTTATAAAAACACTATTAATTACAAATAAAATTGCAGTTCAAGAACTATCGATTAAAACTGCTTGGCAAGGAGCTAAACAGCAGAGAAATATTGTTTAAGGACAGAGTTAGAATATTTGACCTTAAAAAGCACAGCGTTTGTAAAAATTGACCTTCGTTGGGTTGTAACACGGAGCCGCGTGTTACATACACACCCCCGACAGTGAAAATTAGTACACAATGAAGTGGGCTAACCTTACAGTAAATGTTATTGCTCTTTCATGCCGTATAAAGACTGATTTTGGTTCTGTCAACACTGATACTCGCTCCTCTATTTCTCGCGTTCTTGGACGGATGGTTAGGTCGAAGTGTTCGAGAAAGTCACGTCCAATGATGTTTCATGTCGTGTTGTCGATGATGAACGGATATTTGAAACATCATTTTGAGTTGGAGAACGAGATTGTGTGTACTCGTACCCCAAACGTCGCTATGTTGGAGCCATTCGCGCAGGTCAGACTGTTGGTGTTGACTGGGTGGGTTGGTTCGAGATAATTGTGGCGTAGTGAGCTTACATCTGATCCAGTGTCTATGACAATTCATTCGCCAGAGATTGCGTCACGGATGAGAAAGTATGTTGATAGTGGCAACCGGCGATGAGATTGATTGCTGGCATTTGGGCGTTTGAAGCATGACTTAATTGGAGCCGTCGCTGTAAAGACAATAGTTTGATTGCGCTCTACCGCGAAGGCAACGTACTTCGAGCCATCAGACGTGGAGCGGCCAACAATCTGCGGTGCTCAGCCTCTGCTGCCGCCGAGACCACGCCCATTTAAACGTCGTGTCTGTGCGCGGGTATGTGCAGACGTTTCCGAGGCAATAACGTGTGTAGTGGCCTTCTTTGAAAGTGCTTGAATTTCTCAAAATCTAGCTGTTTATTAATTCCTTACTGGCTGTAAGTTCGACGAACCGGGGCACCATAATGTAGGGGTACTTTTCGAAGTTGGTTTCTCGTTCCTTATTTTGTACCACTACTACTTATCAATAGTTGCTATTATTACTACCCGTGCGCCTAATCAGTCTCTGATCTTTTCCGGATGGTTGATGTGAGAAGGCAAAAACATCTAGTGATACATATATTCTACACAATATTGCAATTAGAAATATAATTCACAGATAGTCCAATTTGACCATGTGTTGGTCGGCAATGAAAAAACAGATTTTAACATAAAATTATATCCTAAACACCATTCACAGTTAAACTAAATTGTCCGTCTTCTAGACGGCAAGAATTAAAATGATTTACGTTTATAAAGTAACATGTTTCGCACACAAGCAGTTATTCTTACACAAATGTCTGGATCGTAATTAGAATAGTCAAACGATTAAAAATACATGACAATGTGAACATAGTAACCTGATTTATGTTTATAGAGAAAATGTTTTGCACACAATTGGTTATTGTTACACAAATGTCTGAACAGAATTGTATTGAGTAGTCCATCGACTAAAACATCTGATGACATGATAATATGAGCCTCGTTAAAAGTTATCTATGTTCATAAAGTGATAGATGTAATTTGTGTAAAGCCGTTCAATGATTTAAACTGACAAAGCTTTAGCTTACTACTGCAATGTTTTCAGTTCATAGTCAAACTATCAATCATTCTTCTATAGTGGACACGAAATTAAGTCCGAAATAAATCCACTGACACAACAGTCCACCGCGTGATCCTCTCGGATCGCGCGCGGTTCTGTCTATTTATAAAAACACTATTAATTACAAATAAAATTGCAGTTCAAGAAATATCGATTGAAACTGCTTGAGACTAAAAGAGATTGTTCCTAAAATCACAGCTAAGAGAAATATTGTTTAAGGACAGAGTTAGAATATTTGACCTTAAAAAGCACAGCGTTTGTAAAAATTGACCTTCGTTGGGTTGTAACACGGAGCCGCGTGTTACAGTAATACACTTTCATCTATTGTTCTTAATACACATTATTGGGAAGATGGGTAATTGACGTGTACATTTATTTTCAATGTCACCACCGTATTGTTCTGTAATCTGTGGAAATCAGCGTATCCCGGTGTTGTGTCTACCTATGTTTGATGTTCCACGAACTTGGATGTCGTTTGTATTTATTATTAACGTGTCGTCTAGACGAGCCTTAATTATGCCTAACTCGTCCGTTAAATTCTTCATTTGAGACGCCAGTGCCTGAATCAACGTTTCGACCCCATCAGAAGACATATTTAATTGTGCCATAAATGCTTTATTTTTACTCAATTATATATAGAATTTTGCACGCACAACAATAATCTATTTAATAAAACAAATTTACACATTAATTAATATATGTGCACATCAGCTCAACGTCTGCTTTTCTCATTGTGCTGCCTGCTTACTTCTTATCCGGGCGCTTCTGCGAGGAATTTCTGTTGAAATAATGTCTGCCCTAGATAAGACCTTTTGCTCATTATTTGTCTTAAAGGTGGCTATTGCCACATCTTCCCCCCTCAGGAATCGGCTTTCGCACTCTGCTTAAACGATCCAGTGCCACAGCTCGTGGTCCATCGGGCAGGCTAACAAAAACAGTATTGTGCTCGGCGTCCACACTCTCCACGCGATACGGCCCATCATTGACAGCCTGCAGTGCCATGGGCTCGACCCTCGCTACCATGACATAATCGCCGACCTTTAGGCGAGTGCGTGTCGGTTGCCTTGCATAGCTTTGTCGCTGTGTTGCGCCTACATATTCAGTTAACTGTTTTAGTCGTTCCTGAATATCCGCTATGGTGCAGCGCTCATGGGACCCTTGGATTACAGGTTCACCTGGCAGTCTTATGTGTCCTCCATAGACCATGGTCGTTGGAGCGAAACCTGTCGCTGTTGAGACTGTAAAGCGCATGGCCCGCTCAACCAAATGTAATTTGTCTCTCCACGTTCCCGGGCTCTCGTGGCACCAACATCGCAGTACCTCTTTCATCGTCCTATGTGCGCGCTCAGCTGTTGCATTGGTTTGCGGGTGATAAGTGGCTGTGCGGGAATGCTTTATGTCAAGGTCTTTGCACCACTGATTAAATTCTTTCGACTCAAACTGTGCGCCTTCATCGGTGACAATAACTTGTGGGGTACCGAATCGACTGAGCCATCGCTCTTCTAAGCACGTTATAATCTTTTCTGTTGTGATCTTCTTCAGTGGTACAAACTCGACCCATCGGGTAAACTTATCGACCATGGAAAACACATAGGACACGCCACCGCGAGCTACTGGCAGTGGACCTACCAGGTCGATATGCAGAAACTCGTTCCGTGCAGTAGCATTGAAAGCAATCGGAGTGACCTTTTCTCGTTTTTGTGGTTTACAACGTTGGCATGTAGTGCACTGTTGACAATAGCTACGAATTTCTTTTGACTTACCAGGCCAATACAATCGTGACTGCAATGTCTCAATGAGCCGCCCAGCGCCGGGATGTCCCATGGTTTCATGCCAAAAGGCCATTAATTCTGTTTTTATAGATTCTGGCACAAACCATTGCACTGTTTGTCCTTCTTTCCGCACCAACAGGCCGTTCTGTAGACTCAACGTTTTATATGGTGCCAACACCACTGTGCCGTTTTTAACTGATTGACTATTTCCTGACATGTAGCATCTCTTCCCTGTTCTTCAGAGACCTTTATAAGCGGCGAAACCCGCACAGCGGAAATTCTGCTGAGCGCATCGGCCGCCGCATTCTCGATTCCTGCTCTATGATGAATTGATATATCGTACTCTTCTAGTTCTTCAATGGCTCGATGTACTCGTTTCTTCTCAATACCTAGTGATCTCCAATGCACTAGCGCTTTGTGGTCGGTAAAGACGTCCACGTGTCCCCCTATGACAAAATATCTAAACTTCCGTAGCGCCCATTGTACGGCAAGTAATTCCTTCTCTGTGACGGTATAGTTCTGTTCCGCCTTAGTAAGTGTGCGACTTATATATTGCGCAGGACGTCCGTCAGCTTGTAACACCGCTCCTATCCCAATATCTGACGCGTCTGTAACAATTGACATATTACCTACCGGGAAAGTCAAAATAGTTGCCTCTATTAATTTCTGCTTGCATAGTACAAACGCTTGTTGAGCCTCCTCCGTCCAACGAAATGGTATCTTGGCACTAGTTAACTGAGATAAGGGCTGTTGTGTAACCGCCATCCCTGCGAGGTATGGTCTATAGAAATTCACCATACCAATAAACCGGCGCAATTGTTTTCTAGTAGTAGGCACCGGATAATCCCTGATAGGTTGTACATTCGAATCTAACGGCATGCATCCGTCCGCTGAGACTAAGTGCCCCAAGAACCGCACTTCTTGACCTATCTGTACCTTAAT
>JAQBSW010011297.1:0-20652 GCA_029291075.1 Eudiplozoon nipponicum | reverse complement strand
TATGTATGTTTGTATGTATGTATGTATGTTTTTATGTATGAATGTATGTATGTATGTATGTATGTATGTATGTATGTATGTATGTATGTATGTATGTATGTATGTATGTATGTATACATACACATCAACCTAAAATGTTCAAGTAGATGATCCGTAACGAAAAACACATTTCCATTGGATAGCATCTATTCAGTTTTTATGCCATTATGTTCGGGATAATTTCCACAATTTAAACTTAGTTAAGCGCAAGTAGAAAAATTGTTGTGCAATTGTTATTCAGATACTTAATTCATTTTAAATTGGCAACTATACTGACAAAATGATGGTCAAGGAATTTATTGTGCTTTGGCTCCTTTCATAGTCGATATTATTATGTGCATGTTGGTACGAAATAACTTTAATTTATTAAATAAAAGAAAACTGTACAACCGTTCAGTTAGCGATTTTTTTTTGGTCTATGACAGCCATGAGGATACCTAAGAACCGATTACTAAATGCAATGAATGGCATCCGAATACTTTACTTTACTTTACTGCGGCTGACTCCTTTTGGAGGATAAGCCGGCTCCAGTGACATTTCATGGAGTTTCTTGGGAATTTGGTACAAGTGGTGTCCCCTCACCGAATGTTAGATTTACAATTGAAAACTAACAATATGATACCGTGGCTTTACTTGGTGTTTTGCTAAAATTTAGAAGTGATGACATATTGAGCAGATCAGGTTTACATAACAAAATATGAACAGATCAATACTTGCATTTGAAAAGCTACTACTTATTGAAATTGAAAAATTACTTAGTCAAGGTATTTTGTAATAGGAAATTTCTTAATTGTTCACCAGACTGTGCGCAGACTGAGTTGAATGGCTTGCGTAGCACCCTTATCATAAACGGTTATCCGCCACAGTTTATAAATAAGTAAAAATCTAATGATACGATCAACTCTGTTGTGAATGTTTTTCCTGTTGATAAGAAACCCGTATTGAATCAACTAGAATACAAATATACAGCAGCAATGAAGCGTAAAAGAGGTAGTTTGCATTCCACTTAGGCGTTTAGATATTTTTCAGCTAAACTCAGTTTTGATAAGATCTACCACGAAACGTTCTCCAGCCAACGTGAAGGCTAAAATTACACTGCATTCTACATCTAGTAATTATTATGTGGGCAAGCATATGTAGGCAGATGCAGCAGAAGATTGAATTCACGCTCGTCGAAGCACACGCCAACCTGGTTGGTGCAAGATAAGATTTGAGTTGCATTTAAAAGTGTACAACCAAATATACTTTGTTTCGTAACAAATTCGACATGCCAAAAAAGCGCTTTTAAATGTGAAATAAGGCTAGTTATGTTAGTTAGAACGTCATTTATAGAACAGCAACTGATAGACGGCTTAAAAATGAAGGCACAAGTGAGAATCCATCAATCAAGGCCAAATAAAATCGGTGCACCTGGAAATGTAAAGCATTCAAGATTTTACCGGCCTACGAGTGCTAACAATTGTCCCGCACACGAAAAAGGTGGAATGAAAACAATCAATATGAATGTTTGAAATAAAAGTCAATTCAATTGTATTTAACCAGTCGTCGAACAACATAGCAAAACAACCTTCAGTCACAAGTGTCGACACGTTTAGACTTTCTGTGGTCATCATCAGAGATTGACGGCAAGCTAACTAGTGATAATCAAACCGCAACGAAAAGAAATAGTGTACATGCGAATCACAACTCGATAAGCCTCGGATACACTATAGTCAGTGCGTATGATTATAGTCAAGGATGCGATTTGATATAAACACTTGACCCATTATATGCATATATATATATATATATATATATATATATATATATATATATATATATATATATATATATATATAGCGTAAAAAAGGCAATTCATCCAGTAGACAGCTTTCGTCCTTATTGGGAACTAATCGCGTACTGTCCAGAATCTGGGCGCGTCTGCTTTGGAATCTGGGGCTCTAACCACTGAGCCACCCTGCCGCACTCAATAGTTAGAGGGCCAGATTCCAAGGTAAACGTGCCCAGGTTCAAACCCTGGCCGCGGCAAATTCTGGACAGTGTGCGATTAGTTCCCAATATGGTCGAAACCGGTCTACTGGATGAATTACCTTTTCTACACTATACATTTCTTAGTTTATACTGACCAATTCTGTACATAATTTGTCCAGTTTTTATATCAAAATCGCAACCTTGATTATATTAATTATTTTATGAATTTTTGCGAGGTGCCAGCTTCATATTCTACAATGACACGTTCTGCGTACGCGGGTTGTAGAGTTGCACCAACAGTTTCACAAAGACCCAATTGATCCCAATTTCCCTTTCCGTATCTGTTTTGTCTTCGATCGGGCTGGGCGTGTATTCGTCCCTTTATTTGGAAGGTTTCAACATCGTTCATACTGACCATTGGAAATGCGGATTGGATAGAAACGCATTTCCAATGGTGAGTATGAATGATGTTGAAGCCTTCGGAAGAAAGGGACGAATACACGCTCAACCCGATCGAAGACAAAACAGATACGGAAAGGGAAATTTGGATCAATCGGATCTTTGTGAAACTTTTCATTGTATTAATTTTTGCCACCGTCCGCGCAACCAATATTCGTTGAATTATATAAAAGTGCGTATGACTTGATAGTTTTGCAATGTTGTTTGTGGCTGACATGATACAGTTATATTGGTGTTTATTCAAAGCTCGCAAACTTAATATAAAAAGGGGAAAATGTTTTACACAAAATTTATGATTGTTTTTAAAGATTAACACTTGACTTACATTATTGCAGGTGTCAACTGTGCCGAAGTCTGCTCACTTTTTAACGTTAAATCTTTATATATCTGGCATATAGAAGTATTCTTAGACGAATTATCAGAATTTATTTCATTGACTAATGTATTATCACACAATTTTCTGTCAGAAGTAGAAAAATTTTGATTGATTAAGGTATTGCGCAGCAGTTTATTTGCTGATAGGTCATCCAGTTGTTGACAGAGTTGATTGATATCACGATAGAACGAAGCTAGACTTGGTAGAGTACAGTCAACTTGTCGTTCTTCCCTAAAATCAATTTCCTTACCAGTGTTGTTGTCACAATCATGCTGATTCAAATTTGCAATTAACCCAGTATAATCAGATCTCACATTTCCCAAATTAAAATCTGAAGATGCGTTATCTGTATCCGGAATCGCGTTGCGTATATTTAAATGTGGGTTAACCGATGTACCATCATCAATCCAGGTCCACTTGATCTTGGTTTCTTGGCATTTCTTTGGACTATGCATAGAAGATTTTGTGCCGTCGCTCTGTACGATTTGACGAGATGTTGTTGATTGATGATCGCACTCGGAAATTAACATGTCTTCATTTGTTACTTTCGGATCACTTCGGAAGTTAGAATCAATCACCGAATTCTCATTTTGATGGCAAATCTCAGCAATAGAACCATCATGATACTGTACACTCGAATGTCTCAAGTTATCCGTGTTCATTGATCGTTCTGTAGCTATAAATGGCTTGGTATGTGCCGTGGGCTTGTGAACCACAAATTCGTTTTCAATTTTATCATACTTACGCGAAGTCCTCAATTGCGAATGCAGAGATTCTGCAGACATACCCACCAGATAGTTCTCAATAAGTTGATGTTTGCCAGATTTATCTTCGTCGTCTTCTGAATCGCAATCCTCTTCTTTTCTATACAATCTAGATTTCTGCTCTAGGCCACGTAATTTGCGAGATGAGTCTTGCACGAAAGTGTGTTGAGCGATTGGCAAAAATTCCCCGGGTACAACATATGCTAAATTGATTTGTTCCTCGGGATTTTCTAGTTGCATAATATTTCGCACCTCATTAGTCCTGGTAAATTGGTTATCAACATATTTATTTGACTGTACATTTTTGATTTCACAACTCGTTGTAGAAATATCACCACCTAAGTTCAGAACTTGTGTCAATCCATAGCTGAACGGAGACAATTTTTTGGCATTGGCTAAATTACTCATGGTAGCAGGTAAAACATTGACATCACACTGAGAATTTTTTATATTTTTCATATTGTTACTAACAGTAGCATCAATAAACGATGATGAAATAGTTGGCACTGCTCCTTTTCGTTTAAAATTTTTAACGCGGTTCTGGATAGGTAGACTTTCACCAGAGTTATCGCAATGCGTCAATGAATTGGAAGTACTAAATATTTGGTAATTTGCATCAGTGCAAATTGGGGACCGAGTACAATACTTTGGATAAGGTTGTTCTACAGCTACTTTTACAGCATTCGTAGATATGTGACTGGTGGTTATGTTATTAACGAGATTTGTTGCATCAAAAACGGCATCCGAGTTAGTAAATATCACTGCGTTATCTGAAAAATCATATGGAGAATTTTGTTTCGAATAAAGCTGAGGCTGTTCGTGCTGTTGTGATGAGTTAGGAAGATGATTTCTTTGCAGGTTATGTTGATGATGATGATAAATAGGCAGAATGTCATTATTGTATTTATCAGATCCCTGCGGATTTAATTCCAGCGACGTAGCTATTTCATAAAAAGTCAAACCGAAAAATATTAAGTACACATTTTCTTTATACCTTAATAAAATATAAAAAAAACAAAACTCAAGAATAAAGAGCTCGATCATACATTGGATTCATTATTAAACGAACATTGGTTGCGCGGGCGGTGATAAAATTTACTATTAATCTAGTGTGCAGGCTTGATATAAACACCTGACCCTTTATGTACATACATTTGTCGGTATAAACTAAGGATTGTATAGTATGGAAAAGGCAATTCATCCAGTAAACAGGTTTAGTCTTTATTTGGAACTCATCACGTACAGGCCAGAATTTGCAGAGGACAGGGCTCGAATCCCAGCACGTCTACTTCGGAATCTGTTGCTTTAACCACTGAGCCACCCTAAATTACATTTAGTTTATACTATTGGATATCTATGTGCTTAACCTGTATTTGCACTCAAGGCTATTCAAGAAAAAACGCACGAAATTTATGCCAAAATATCTGTACGAAAAATTATTTTCCTTGTCATTGCGATTTCTATTCTGTTCAGAAGAAGTGAAAATTCTGCACAAAACTGTGTTCGTTACTGCATAGGAATTGTGTAGCTGCATTTCCGTCAAGAGTAGTATACTCAGGTATAAAGCATGGCGCAGTGTGTAACAAGTTTGTTCACACAGGACCAAGAAGATATATCAAAGTCACCACTAACAATTAGTATAATCTCATGCACACGTGCGTTTTGTGCTAACAAGCGACTTGTAAAGAAGAATCAGCAAAAATGTGATGACTATGCGTGTGGGATTTTATAAAAATGCTACGAAAATTAGAGATATAACACACACGTTTAAGAAACATTGTTTTTAAACTCCAGCTGTTAAACGTCTGGTGGCCTGACCTAAATAAGTTGATCAAGAACATATTTTGAACAAATTTCGCAATCGATATAAATGGCTTCGTTTTTAAGATCTGGAAAATTTAAATAAGCTACCTAATGTAACACGCATCGTCTAGATGCTATAAAACGGGGGTTAAATAATTCCACAAATTCTTTTTACGTCATAAAAAGTGTCCCATACAAGTTTATTGTACAGATGATTTTTTTTCTGGTTCCAGACTTACATGAACGTCCTCTGTCACAAGTTAATCAATTAAATGTCTGGGATAATCATTAAGCATTAAACCACTATCAGCATTTTTATATTTGTCAGCTTTTCAATTCGAACTATCCGGTTTGTCAATTCGTGTTTTGCACAGATGAAGTGCGGATACTTTTTAATGGAAGCAATCATGAGCACACGCATAGTGTGCCAATGAGTAGCCATCTATCGCCGGTGTTAGTGGAGATATGTCTAGATCATCTCGAGAACATGTCGACAAAGAAAGTCAGCAAGTTTTACGCTGATGATACTTAGTGGTTTCTTAAAATAAGGCAACGAACAAAGTATTTTGATTTACACAACCCTAAACAACAAAAATGCTGGGTAATGCATTTCAGTCTGATTCACATTGGGAAGCTTGGCGTTGTACACTGAAGATAAACATGGAAGGTCGAAACGTGCCAATTCTTGTAACTGACGGGAGTTTTGACAAGGTGTGTGACTATTTAGATAAAATGGGTTTGGTATTTATATGAGGCTTGTAAACGTGATGTAAAGAACTGACAAGCTTGACTGTTTGGATCTACTGATATAAATATACGTTGTCCACGGAGTAGAAGCAGCTTTAATACGCATAGTTAACACAGTAAACTTACATGTGTCAAATAGGGTAGCGAAGTTGACTTTACTAGAAACAAACATCCATTAATTCCGATCCAAAATCTTGTGACTCCATATACAATTAAACATTGATTGATTACGCGGGTGGTAGTAAAAATTCTTTAAATCAAGTTTGCGAGCTTGAAGTAAACTCCAATCCCATTTTATTGAACCAGTCTTCGAACAACATAGCTCAACAACATGCAAACGTTTTCAATCAGCTTATTTAGACCGATTTAACGGGCGGTTTATAACCAGAATATAAGCACATTTCAATGTAAACGCCAATTTAAATTCGAACGGTGAATACACATAAGCCATTGTGTGACACAACATTGAAACCTCGCACGTATTGTCCTCTGGGTATTGCCTTTCATGTACTTAACAAATGTAATAATAGTAGATAGTTAGCAATATGTGAAGAGATTTAGATAAGTAAATTGTAACTTGGTTTATGTTGTTAGAAATAATCACATTCGGATGTTCCTTTATTTCAAACACTTTCTGTGAAAACTTTCTGTTTTTTTTTCGCTATTTAAAATGATAGACATATGTTGACTTGAGGAGAAATAAGAAAGAAGTGATTCGTGTATATGATATTAATCATTTCATCTATGCACATAGTAATTACATAACGCATACATAATACGTTGATTTAATTTAAGGCTTATGAATACATGTCCCACATGACTGTAAACTAAAAAACCAGGTGAAAGATAAAAAAGCAGTAATGCTATGGGGAGTGTTAAAAATCGTTCAGTCACCAACGTTAACTTTCCATATCTTAATATACAATTATAATATTACGATATATAGTGTTCCATAAACCACAATATTACAGTTTTAGTACCTAACATATGGTAACTGTTCAATTACAACCAAGCAGACACTCAGAATATAAGCAAGAGCCTTCGCTGTTGTTAAGTGATCTATCCTCACTGGATTGCCCAACTAGAACGACGTTATGTTTTTTAAAAATATCAAATTAATAGCATGCATGATGTAAAAAGAAAATCAATGTCGTACTCGCCATATCGTCTGCAGTTTTAAATTAAACAGGCAGTATCACAATGTAAATGCTTTAAATTCAGTTGGAAATAAAATTTTAAAATCGATTTAAGGCACAGGCTGTATAAGAATAAAGAAGAAAAAACGTAATGTCTTCAGACACAAGAAAATTTGAACGTTAATATCAAGCACACAGTGGCGTTCCTTTCAACTGCGGAAATAGCTTTATTTTCTGCGCTCCAGCGGTTAATCTTTTTTACAAGATAATCTAAAAGGACGACAAAAATATTAAATCACGAGCTTCGATAAACCCAGTTACTCTGTTAGCGGTAGAATTCGGTAATCTGAGGCAAACATGTTCGCAAATCTCTCCCTAATTATAATTTTAAAAAAAACGTTGTGTTGGTGTCACCTTTTTCGCATGACAAGGTATATTTAGTTAAAGACGTGCATGCAAGGTCAATCCTACTTTTCATGTGGTAAACCTGCATGTGCTCCGACAAGCGTGAATACAATCTTCCGCTGCATCTGCCTAAATAAGGTTGACCAAAGGTAACAATCCAACTGTAAACAAAAAAAGATGTAGAATGCAACGGAATTTTGTCTTCGACGCTATGAAGGAGGAGTTTGGTGGTAAATGTAATCAACATTAGGACAAGATGTGAGGCAAGATGTGAAGTCCTATTCAGAACTCAATCTCTTTATCATGCGTTTCATTGCCTCTTCACCTTTATGTTGTGTCAATATACCGATGTCTTATCTGCTGTACAGATACTCACAGCTGCGTTTACTGTAGCATTAATCTTCTCCGTATCTATAAAATTTTATGAGTAACAGCTTTCTTCAATGGTAAGTAAACCTTTGGTTCAACATTTATAGTCAGCTGCAATAAAATATAATGTTTACGCTTGTTTGTGAACATACCGATTTTGTGTACTAAAATAAATATCTGTGATGTATGCACATCTATAACTATGCAATCAAAATCAATTACTTCGTGATCTGGAAATAACACACAGCTTCTCATTTCCCAGGTAAAATAATAATTAAATATTTACCTACGTTTCCATTTTTCGGAGGTATGTGAACTGTATTAAAAAACCTACTAACGGGCAAAAACCCTAGGTAAGTCACACTATAAACTCGTTACAGTGAATGAATGGGAATCAACATTCCTTCTGACCGACACAACGTCAGTCTGCATGACTTAAATGGAGCCGCTGCACAATATAACTAATGAGATGCACCATCACTAAGGGATGTAGGTAAAATATTGTTTTGAATAAATGAAATTGATATTATTTGCATGAAGAATAAAATATAACTCGACTTTTGACCATTCCATTTCATTCTTTATTGGAAGCATATACACTTTTTACTGGTGTAATATATTTAATCTACGCATTGAAAGTAGTACGTTTATGACACAGAAAAATATTGTAAACTGCAGATTTTAGAGTACAAATTATAGCACCAATGCAAACGTACAGAAAGTATAAAAATTGCAAACATTCATTGAAACTGAGCCAGCAGAATGATTGAATTTCCAAACTTAACTATTCAAGCTAACTTGAAGAACAAAGTTGGCGGCTGTTAAACCTTAGTTGTCAACCGTGCTGGCTAGACGAATGAAGGTAACGAACTAGGTTTCAGGCAAAAAATATTACATGTGCATATGCTTTTAAATTCACTTGTATATTATATGTTGGACAACAATGTAAGCCTATATATATATATATATTTTTATATATATATATATATATATATATATAAAGAATTGCAGATAGATTCACGTTAGTCAGTTTTCCGTCGTGCTATGATGAAGATCATGGAAGACCGAAACGCCTCAGCAGGTGTGGTCGATGTTAGCTTCGCTATGTTGAGCGACAGGCTGAATAAAGTTGGTAGCCAAGAAGAAGTAGCCAAGCTTGGTTTAAGGAATCGTTATCACCACTCGCGCAAGCAAATATTTTCTAAGCCGAGTAAGCAGTACATGACTTATCGCGTCATCTTCTCCCAAAGTGAAAGACAGCTAAGTCGAAATTGTTACTGAGGCCAATCTGAGAACTTTAAAAACCAATGCCGATGATAACTATAAAATACCAATATTTCTACACATTAATGTTTCCTAATACGCGGTGAAAATGTAATACGAAATAGAATCGGCAGCATAAACGACGCATACAATAGCCATATATTTTTGATTGCGGAGAACAAATATACATTTACTTTAATCAAGTATGCGATTTTGATATAAATACCTGACACATTATGTACATAAATTCGTCAGTATAAACTAAGTATTGTATAAGGTGGAAAGGAAATTCATGCATAGTCCGGTTTCGTGCTTATTGGGAGCAGTTCATGAACTGTCCAGAATTTTCCGCGGACAGGACTCGAACCCGAGCACGTCTGCTTCAGAAACTGTTTCTCTAACCACTGAGCGACCCTGCCGTAAAATAGACACAATTTACAGTTACGCACCAACTAATGTTTCTACATTATCTTTTCCTTCATTTTCTCTAGTAGATCTACTCTGAACACAAGATCGAGGAGGAAACTCTTGTTACTTAAATACTATTCGGAGCGGCTCATAGATTTAATCATTAGACCACGTCCCTTTCATACGACACAAGATAATCTGTCTTTTTCCTAACGTATACTGTAAATCTAAGAATTAGATTTTATAGTTAATTAACAATATATATATATATATATAGACATCGTATTAGCATGTACAAAACGTGCATTTTACACCTAAAATGAATTATTACATTCAGTTCAATGGAGTAGCTATGGAAACATACATTGCAGTTCTCCTAGCAGATGTATACACGAATTATCTTGTAAAAACGAGCCTGAAGAACATAACTAACTATTGCGCACTCTATAAAAGGTATGTAGATGAAACAATATTGTTAATTTCAGATGCAGCATACCCAAGCAAAACCCTCAGACAGTCCAATAAAGCCAAACCAGACAACAAATCTCCTTTCTTAGTCGTCCAAATCACTCGAGGAGAAAAGGATGATTTGACATTGGCAATACATTGCAAATCTAATTTCACTGAGCAATACAATCATTTAAATAGTAATGTGCCAAAATCTCACAAAAGAAACCTTGTTAACAACCTAGCAATCAGAAACAGAAAAATCTTCTCTGAACACAAGATCGAGGAAGAGATACGTTACCCAAAGGAAATTGTGCTAATGAACGACTACTCGGAGAAGTTCATAGATGTCAACATCAAGCCCCGGCCAATTTGTATCACAGAGGATACCTTCAAACAGGTTTTCCTATACTTACCAGAATTTCCATATTAAAAAAGGTCATATATAGAACACAGACAATCATGAGGTAGGATGCCAAGGATCAATTCCAAATTCACTCTAAATCATTCTTAGTCTACGAATCTCTTTATATGTAGTAGCCTATATATTGAAAGTACGAAAAAGCAATTGATCAACAGAATTTAACAACATTAGCCATAGAAATGGATAAAAAAGGCCTGGTGTCATCAGGAAAATCAGCTATCTCCGAACAAATACTTGAAATAAGGCACCCAGCCAATTTTACGAATTTTTCAGTCCTACACAAAGGAAAGGCAGAAAGATTATCATACATACAAGACGCTCTACATATAAAGCAAAAAGCACGTGGTCTAACCATTCAGAGGTTTCACCAACATTAAATTTTAATCGATTGGCCACGAATGACACAACCCAACAACAATTTACTAATATCTGGGCAAGCCCGAACACCCACTAGACCAACCTCAACAAGAATTCGATCGGATTGGCAACAAACTGAAGTAACAACATCTGCAAAACAGCATCAGTAACATCGTTAACAGCGGCAGAAATCATACTGCTATATGACAGATCAACACAACAATCCGCACATCTCGAGCCGTTACCAAGGCGATGGAATTCACCTGAAGAACTAGGCGAAACGAAAGACGACACATGGGACAAACATTCGCACGCGTAACACTAATCTTATTCGGCACACACCAAGTTTTGATATGCCCTTAGACACATGAATTCAGTGCCTGCCAACAAAGGATATCCCGTAGCCAAAATTCCTATTTTAAATAACATTCGATGCAGATTGCAAAACAAATTTCACTTCACATTAAGAGGAGGAATTTGAAGTCAAGTAAAACGTATACAAGGTTACTAGAGGTGAGAACTTCATATCTAATTTTGCTTTTAATATATATGCATTGCAGTTTGATCTCCGCTGGTCAGATTGCTGGCGTATTCTGATGATGATCATGGAAGGTCGAAACGCTTCAGCACGTGTGACTGACGGTAGTTTTATTACGTTATTCGACGATTGGTTAAATAAAAATAGTTTGGTGTTTATATCAATGTCGCAAACTTGACTTTATTAAATGTTTTCACCACCCGCGCAATCAATGATTGTTAAATTGCAAATAGGATAGTAACACCTAATAATAAATTAAAATATCGAAGATATTTTCCTAGCCGCAAAATCTGAACATTAATCGACTCCGAAAGTCAACACAGAAATCCAGAAGCTTAACGTCCGGTTAACACGAATTACGTAAATATCTAGAAAATTTGAAAAAAATAGTACAGGAGAACTGACAACTAGACTGGGGCCTGGCATAGCAAAGGAATAAACCCAAAGTGGAACCGATCGACGTCAGACACCAATCTACAAATATTTTTATTCGCGATATCGGTCACAACCTTGAGCTTCTGGATGATATCATATAGCACTCCGAAACATTAAATTCAAATGTCGTTTGTAATATTATAATTTGGTTTAATTTGCATATATTAGAAAATTTTATTACACTAAATGTAGTTAATTTTGCCTTAATTTTTCAGACAGTGTAAATAATTATGCTGTTTCAACTTATTTTATTAATGTGTTAAAAGTAGCATGTTTATCTTAATTAAAATATTACTAGGTCTAAGAATGTAGAATAGATAACAAAGTTATAAGACGACCTTCAAAAGCAGGTATAGGTCGATCAGTATTCACATAACAACCTGTATGTCATTTATCCTGACATTGTCTTAACACTCTTAAAAACGGTTTAAGAATTACTCCGTTTTTACTTATCGATTGCTTCAACGCTTGACGGCTGAAAGCTTTGCGTACCGAAGAACGAATTACCTCCAGTGAGACCAGAAGGATATTCAAATATCAGCATGAACTAAAAGTATGCGCCCCTGTATACCAGCGTTTGATAATTATTTACATGCTCATCAGTAGAATCTGGCATTACGCCTAAAATCATCTATGTATTTGGTCAATATATATTGTAAAATCGAAGATTTCAATCTCCTCTACGAATGTATATGAAAGCAGTGAAGAGTGAATTTCACATATTATTAAACAAACTAGCATACAAGGAGATGCTATGCTGTAGCATACCCGACTTGCATTCGTTGAACTAGACTAAATTGTCAGTTGCACATTTGCCATGCAATCTGGAAAATATCTTATTTCCATATTTCACCACAATTATTAAGAAGTCATTGATTGCTTGAGTCTTGATAAAAATGATTGATGCAAATTTACACACTTCGGAAAAGTTCCATGCCAATATCATTTAAACGTCATTCTCATTTATTGGTGTAATGATCACTTCCACGGTCAGCATCAGAATACAACGGCAAACTTACAAGCGAGTATCTACATTACCGTAGATCGAAATATTATGAAAAAAGAAAATTACTGGAACAATGAAAGCTGCATTAGTCAAAACGCAGATCAGGTAATACCATTTTTAATTGTTTTCTTTTTCCAGCTAGTATTGTGGATAGCCCAAACCAAATGAGTATATGCTTGAACCTAGTAGCTTGTTTGTTCATATGTGACCAGATTTAGATGGCGAAATGATCAAAGACACAAAGTTCAACCATACCGTCGCACGAGTCTCGTGTTTAATCCCTATTAATCAGTATCAGCCGGCATCTCGAATCGCGGAAAGTATAATAGAAAAAATTGCCATGAGACGTCTGGCAGATTACACCTTCATTTGGCCCATTTCGAAGCGTAGTTCCACTTTCTACTCAGGAGTGGCGATTAAGTACTAAACTCAAGCAATAACGGGGTACCACTTCTTGTGTATGTTCACTGGTATATTATCATGCTGTTTGGCGCGTCATGTCTAGTGCATAAATCAACATAAGTAGCCAGTTGACAAGGCTCTATTAAGCATCAACTAACCGATCGCTATATTTTCGCTCTTCCACTCCTTCACTCCGTCAAAATCTTCAGTTCGTCTGTTCTGCCGAAAAGAAGAAATTACTTTCATTTCTGAACATTTTGTGTCGCTTTGTCTACATGCAGAAAAAGGTGAAGTGGCCGCAGTTGTGTTCTTGATTAGATAGTTAAAATTATGAGATTCGTAATCATACTGACGATGCTTGCTATTAGGAAGATGCCAATGTTGTTGACCTATGCCATTATGTTGTCGGCCAACTTGACAGATTGGATCAATTCTATGCGAAGTGCGCCAATTTGACATTTACCTCTTTAAACCATTTGTATCGGCGTTAATTATGGTAGCACAAGCACTAGTGTTAGAATGAGAAACATTTGTAGCAGCATTATTCAACTTCGTAGAAATAGGTGAAGTGGCATTATACCTCGAAGTTGTGAAACTGTCTGTGACATCTGTAGTACCGATTGGCGATATATTTAAAATAGAAGAATTCGATGGATTAGTCTTGTCTTTATAAAGGAGAGGGATATAGTGTAGAATGTAAATGTACTAACGGTAGAAGTATGTAGTGAATTTATCCTCTTAAAGATGTGAGAAATCAGGCTATCATCAACTGATAATATGAACCAGGCCTATCTTGCTGCAGTTTAGCAAGAGACTTCAACGACTCCGGTGGCGTTGAGTGCACAGGTGTCTTATTCAGAGAAGCGGTAAGCGATGATGAGTTTGGCGGTGGGGTTGGTGAGAATGAATAAATTGAAGCAATGTCGCTCTTCTGTATATGAGACACTATAATCGCCATCTAAGCACGAATTATGTTCTCTTTGTATTGTATCGTCTGGTCAGTCGGAATGAGACCTACTGAGACTTAAGACTCTTGTTTGAAAATCTAATTAATGTCGGTAAGATAAAATACATCATTTTTAATCTTCCAGAGGCTAATTTGATTAAGGCAACACAAACCTCACCATTATCTTTAGAAAAAGTCTTTCTTCATCTCCTCAACGTCATTACGCCGATATAATTGGCAGTGTTCGTCATTGTGATTATCAAAAAAGCAGAGGTAGTAGACGCTGTCCCTGTCGCAATCTGACTCATGCTGAACCAATAGATAGGATTTAAATTCACTTATGGGAAAAACTAAATATAAGCGAGGAAGAACATTATCAAATCGAGCAGTATATACATATTTGGACACGAGATATAAAAGAAAAGTGAACAACATTCAGCCTAAAATTGAAATTTAGTAACTATATATATATATATATATATATATATATATATATATATATATATCAATCCCTCCTAGTTAAAGTCCAAAATTTATTACTTCCAACTTGTCTTCTGTTATTATATATTATAATTTAAAAAATTAAACGATATGGATAATAAAAGTTTAAATACAAGGTGTTAATAATAATACAAATTAAATTATTCAATAAATATCATTGAAAATATTTAAATAAACATTGGCTGCGCTAGCGATGGTAACAATTATTTAAATCAAGATGCGATAATGATATAAACACCAGATTCTATTATTTACATACATTTGTCAGTATATATAAGAATGTACAATGTCGAAGAGGCCATTCATCAAGTAGACCGATTTCGTCTGTATTGAAATCTCTTCATGTAACGTCCAAAATTTTCCGCGAACAGGGCTCGAACCTAAGCACGTCTACTTCGGAATCTATGATAGGTGTATTTTGCGGATATATATATATATATATATATATATATATATTAATTCACCATGCGCAAAAGACAAATTATCGAAGTAATTCTTCTACAGAGCCTCTGCAGCTCTCATTTTATCTTCATTTAAATGTGTGCGTGAGAGAAAGATAGAGCAGAATATTCAAGAGGGAGAAATTGGATTGTGACTATAAGCGGAAAGGGAACATGCTCAAAATCATATATCTAAGGTCTAACTATTGTGCGAAATAAATTCAAATGCAACAAATCTTACCTGGAATATAAGGGGACTTTTTACATCTATCAATTATGTGTTTACCACAAAAACAAAGCAAATCAGATAAACTGGACGATATCGTCTTTTTGGCGCCCTGCTGAGCTTTAAAATTAGTTTTGAGATGACTATGTGACACTGAAAAATTATCGCCATGGTGTGGGCCAAATTTATGATAACCTCTAGTCAAGATTTCTCGCTTGTCAACCTCATTCAGTTGAATCAGCGGAGTTCTAGGCGTTTCTATTTTTAAATGTTGATTGTTTGAAATTCCTGTTGTCTCATCTTCGTAAGAAGCAAATCGACCATTGACTTTGTAGTTGAAGGAGTGTGGATTAAGTGCACAGCACTGTGAAGCAGATAAAACACGTCTATTTTGAGGAAAGGCAACAGCTTCGCTTGGAGAGCTTTTCACCCTCAATTGAATAGCGGTGCAATGCAAATTTACGTCGGTTCTTGGATCTTCATTATCCACATAGTGAGCGGAATATTTGGATTTGCCAGAACTGCATCTGTAATCAAACAGTAATTTGTTCACAGTTCAATTTTGAGATAGTAACACGTTCATATCGATTACTATATACAATTGAATATAACAAAAAAATCAGTTACAAAACTAATTACTGACATGCCAGAAGTTCGCAAGTAGAAAAATCGATTGTTGACCGAAATGAAAATTAATTTTGTTCTCATGTTATGGTACTCTTAAAGCTCCTACGCGTTCTTCTTATGTTTCAAATTCATCATCAAAGATTCCATACTCGCACAAGTAGCCAACAGAGAATATATACTTAAATAAACCAAGCATCTCTCTGCTTCGATACCTTTTTTATTAACATTAATACAAGTTGTTATGCCCCAATTTTAGTATACATTCAACTCATATACACACATGCTTGTCAACTCATTTCATTATTGGCCAAGCAATGCTACCTGAACGCTCCGAACTCACAAAAATAGTCATGAAATGACAACAATAAGCTGTAGTTCAACTGCGTAAATAGTTGACTGATTCTAACCTCGTGCTGCTTACTTTCCACATAATTGCTCAAGCAATTATTGCAAAATATTGCTAACTTACTAGTTACTTGGACAAGCAATGCCAGAACGATGCCATAAACTCATTACATAATTGAACTATCGATGTCATAGAAACACCGCTAATCAACCGTATTTTAGGTAAGCAATGTCAGGACAACACCGCTAACTTTCTGAACAATTGGATAAGAAATGCAGACACAACGCCATTAACGTGCTACATAAATTTTAACATGATTTCAGCGCAACACCGCTTTTTCAATGCACAATCGGCCAAGCATGCTCGTGCAACGTCAATTTCATATTGTTAACTCTCCGCGAGTTGCATTCGCGGACATTAGATCGTGCCTCATTTCCATTGGTTAGTATGAACGATGTTGAAGCCTTTGGAAGAAAGGGACGAATCCGCACCCAGCCAAAACGAAGACCAGATCGATGCGTACTTGGAAATTGGAATCACTCGAATCTGAGCGAAACTGATAGCGCAAAGCCACAACCCGCGTGCACAACTCGCGCAGAGTCAACATATAAGGCTCGCAGAGCGCAAAAATTATTCAAAAAATAATTCATATTGTGTTTTGCCAAGCAATATCAAATGAATGTTGCTCTTCACTGCATAATAATTAAGACAACGTCGGTGCAAGACCGCTAACTGATTGCATTTTGTTAAGCAACACCCCGAAAACGCCAACTAAATCTCTGCCTGTCTGAGCGCACGCAATGTTGGAATAATGCTGACAACCCAGATACTGAGAGACAAACAGGATAGCAATACAAGCAAACAATATGTGGCGAAGGCTGAAAAATGTTAATGCTCGTGACCGCATGGAAATTGTGCAGCCGACATTTCCGGTCTTGTAAAATTTATACGAGACTATTAGAGGTGAGAGCAGCATATTCAGTTTTGCTTTTCATATATATGCATTGTGGTTCGATCTTCGTTAGGCAGTTTTCCGACATACTCTGATGATGGTCAGGGAACGTCGAAACTCGTCAGTACGTGTGACTGATGGTATTTTTTCTACGTTATTATAATCAAGGTTGCGATCCTGATGTTAGCACCTGACCCATTAACGACTTAAATACGTCAGTATAAACTCAAAATTGTATAGTGCTTACATCAAGATCGCAACCTTGATTATAGTAATTGTTATCAACGCCCGCGCTACCAATTATTTTGCTATTTTTTTCGACCACTGGTTAAATACAATGGAGATTGGTGTTTACTTCAAGCTCGCAAACTTGATTTAAAGGACAAAAATGCGTCTGCATATAAAAAATGATACTTCATTGACTCATAACTAGGAAATATAATTATAGCTGTGTTGGCTATAAAAGTTCAACAGTTCGCCCATAATTAGTGCAGAATTAATCATTTATATTAAAAGCTTTCCTTCCATAAGATGGTCTCCATTCGAGGATGATGAGAATCATCTATCCGGAGCATCTTACGATACCAACATAATGGTACCACAAAAGGTGCATGGTAATAACACTATGGTTGCAGATTCGTTAGATGGTAGCAACAAAATGGATTTCAACATATGCTAAAGTTCTCGAAAATTGAAAATTACAACTTTATCTGAACACATGCTACTCCGGCAAATACATACTCTTTGGCCTTGATCGATATTAGTCATCGCACTTCGTAGTAATCCTCACACAATTCAATTAAATATATAATAATAAGATATGTTTGTAACGGAGTGCTAATATATATTCAATTGTGTATTAGGTGATTTGCACATAGTAACAATTGCATATATACTAATTAAACGAACAATGGTTGCGCGGGCGGTGATAAAAATTATTGTAATTAAGGTTGCGATCTTGAAATAAACACCTGACTCATTAAGTACTTACATTTGTCAGTATAAACTAAGAATTGTATAGTGAAGAAAAGGCCATTCGTCCAGTAGACAAGTTTCGTTCATATTGAGAGCTCACTCCATACTGGCCAGAATTTACCGCGGGCAGGGCTCGAACCTGGCTACGTCTGTTTCGGAACCTAGTGCTCTAACCACTGAGCCACCCTGCCACACACTTCACAAAAATTTCCGTTATGTACTAAATAATGGTTTCTATTATCCTTTCTTTAATGTGGAGCTCATATGGTAACCTTTGAAACGTTAAGCTCCATCTAACTATCCCCAATCTGTCATTATAGAACAGATACCACGCTACAAGGGGAAGTGGTATTTAAGTAAAAAATTTTATAATGAAACGAACATTGGTTGCGCGGGCGCTGCAAAAAATTACCATGATCAATTTTGCGATCATTATATAAACAGCTGACTCATTATGTATATACATTTGTCAGTATAACCTATACAATATAATATACAATTCTTAGTTTATGCTGACAAATTATTTAAATAAACATTTATATAATTGAACGAACATTGGTTACGCGGGCGGCGAAAATAGTTACCATAATAATGTTTGCGATCATTTTATAAACACCTGACTCATTATGTATATATATTTGTCAGTATAACCTATACAATAAAATATACAATTCTTAGTTTATATTGACAAATACATGTTCTTGATTTGTCAGGTGTTTATATCAAGATCGCAATCTTGATTATAGTAATTTTTATCAACGCCCACGCAACCAATGTTCATTTAATTATATAAATGTTCGTTTCAATACCACTTCCCTATATAGTGTGGTGTCTGTTGAGTAATGACAGATTGGGGGTGGTTTGTTGGAACTTTGGATCTAAATGGATGCCATATGAGTTCTACATAAAGAGAAATAATACTAACCGAGTATCATTAGTTAGTATTCAACTGAAAATTGTGTGCAGTGTGCGACAGGATGGCTCCGTGGTTAGAGCACCAGGTTCCGAAGTAACCGTGCCAAGTTCAAGCCCTGTCAGCGGCAATTTTGGGCCAGGTAGTGATGAGTTCCTACGAAACCGGTCTACTGGATTAACTGTCTTTTCTACACTATTCAATTCTTAGTTTATACTGACAAATGTATGTACTTAATGGATCAGGTGCTTATATCAAGGTCGCAACCTGGATTATTTTTATTCTCGTCTTTCATCAGATAAAGCATATAAGAAATAGTCTGCTTTTTAGTTGTTTCCATTTCTTGTCGGTGGTTAATTTCAAGTTGATTTGTGAGTGCGTGTAGGTGTGATTTTTCGTGTGACTGAATGCATGTATGGGTCGTTTGTATTGCATTACAAGGATAGGCTTGATATTCAATTATTCTGTTATTTAGTTGTCGCGTTTTGACCGGGTTTGAATTTTATTCAATAAAATGAACATTGATGGCGTGAGCGGTGATAAAAATTATTTAAATCAAGGTTGCGATCTTGATCTAAACACACGACAAATTATAAGCATCCCTTAGACCTTCAGTTCCAACTAGCCACCTCAAGTCCGTCATTATAGAACGAACACAACACTATCCAGGTAAAGTTGCATTTGTATAATTAAACGATTATTGGTTGCCCAGGCGGCGATAACAATTATTTAAATAAAGGTTTCGAGCTTAATATTAACACCAATCCAACTATGCATACATTTGTCAGTATAAGCTAAGCATCATAATGTGTATCAAAGGCCATTCCAGTTGTTTTATTCGTTGGAAATATTTTGACAATCATTGGCGGTTGCATTCTTCAATTCCCCCATCATTACAAGATTTAACAAAAAGAACAAATGTAATTATTTGTATAAATATTTATCTATATTAGCCAAAATTATAATTTGACGATGCATAAGTCTATTTGCAAAACCATAGAATTGGTCCAATTTTAGTGTATCTTCTACCCAGCAGATATGATATTCTAGAACAAAAGGCAAAACTAAAAAAACAGTATAAACGTACGCATATATTTGTATGTATGTATGTATGTATGTATGTGTGTGTATGTAGGTATTTATGCATATATGTTCGCATGTACTTATGCAAGTATGTATGGAAGAATGTATTCATCTAAGTATTTATGCATGTTATATATGTATGTATGTACGTATTTTATGTTTTTATATATGTATGTATGTATGGATCGATAGATGGAAGTATTAATCTATGTATTTATGTATGTATTCATAAAAATATGTATGTATGTATTTAATAATGCATGTACGTATGTATGTTGGCATGGATGTACGCAT
>JAQBSW010011296.1:0-20652 GCA_029291075.1 Eudiplozoon nipponicum | reverse complement strand
TTTCGCACAAGCCATAAAGGATCAGACAATTCCGCCTCAAAATCCTACTAAAATTGTTACTTGATTTCTTGTCTATGGCATTTACTGCGTGCATTTACACAATATAGTCTGCTCAATAACTGCAATTTCGCACAAACCATAAAGGATCAGGCAATTCCGCCTCAAAATCCTATTATAATTGTTACTCGATTTCTTTTCTATGGCATTTACTGCATGCCTTTACACAAAATAGTCTGACCAATAACTGCAATTTCGCAAAAGCCATAAAGGATCAGGCAATTCCGCCTCAAAATCCTACTAAAATTGTTACCTGATTTCTTTTCTTTGGCATTTACTGCGTGCATTTACACAAAATAGTCTGCTCAATAACTGCAATTTCGCACAAGCCATAAAGGATCATGCAATTTCGCCTCAAAATCCTACTAAAATTGTTACTTGATTTCTTGTCTATGGCATTTACCGCGTGCATTTACACAAAATAGTCTGCTCAATAACTGCAATTTCGCACAAGCCATAAAGGATCAGGCAATTCCGCCTCAAAATCCTACTAAAATTGTTACTTGATTTCTTGTCTATAGCATTTACTGCGTGCATTTACACAAAATAGTCTGCTCAATAACTGCAATTTCGCACAAGCCATAAAGGATCAGGCAATTCCGCCTCAAAATCCTACTAAAATTGTTACATGATTTCTTGTCTATGGTATTTACTGCGTGCATTAACACAAAATAGTCTGCTCCATAACTGCAATTTCGCACAAGCCATAAAGGATCAGGCACCTGCCTCAAAATCCTACTAAAATTGTTACTGATTTCTTGTCTGTGGCATTTACTGCGCATTTATTACTGTACAGTCTGCTCAATAACTGCAATTTCGGGTACTGCCATGAAGGATCAGGTACCTGCCTAAAATCCTTCCAAAATTGTTACTCGATTTCTTTTCTATGGCATTTACTGCGTGCATTTACACTAAATAGTCTGATCAATAACTGCAATTTCGCACAAGCCATAAAGGATCAGGCAATTCCGCCTCAAAATCCTATTATAATTGTTACTCGATTTCTTTTCTATGGCATTTACTGCGTGCATTTACACAAAATAGTCTACTCAATAACTGCAATGTCGCACAAGCCATAAAGGATCAGGCAATTCCGCCTCAAAATCCTATTATAATTGTTACTCGATTTCTTTTCCATGGCATTTACTGCGTGCATTTACACAAAATAGTCTGCTCAATAACTGCAATTTCGCACAAGCCATAAAGGATCAGGCAATTCCGCCTCAATATCCTACTAAAATTGTTACTTGATTTCTTGTCTGTGGCATTTACTGCGTGCATTTACACAAAATAGTCTGCTCAATAACTGCAATTTCGCACAAGCCATAAAGGATCAGGCAATTCCGCCTCAATATCCTACTAAAATTGTTACTTGATTTCTAGTCTGTGGCATTTACTGCGTGCATTTACACAAAATAGTCTGCTCAATAACTGCAATTTCGCACAAGCCATAAAGGATCAGGCAATTCCGCCTCAAAATCCTATTATAATTGTTACTCGATTTCTTTTCTATGGCATTTACTGCGTGCATTTACAAAAAATAGTCTGATCAATAACTGCAATTTCGCACAAGCCATAAAGGATCAGGCAATTCCGCCTCAAAATCCTACCAAAATTGTTACTTGATTTCTTGTCTATGGCATTTACTGCGTGCATTTACACAAAATCGTCTGCTCAATAACTGCAATTTCGCACAAGCCATGAAGGATCAGGCAATTCCGCCTCAAAATCCTACTAAAATTGTTACTTGATTTCTTTTCTATGGCATTTACTGCGTGCATTTACACAAAATAGTCTGCTCAATAACTGCACTTTCGCACAAGCCATAAAGGATCAGGCAATTCCGCCTCAAAATCCTACTAATTTGTTACTTGATTTCTTGTCTATGGCAATTACTGCGTGCATTTACACAAAATAGTCTGCTCAATAACTGCAATTTCGCACAAGCCATAAAGGATCAGGCAATTCCGCCTCAAAATCCTACTAAAATTGTTACTTGATTTCTTATCTATGGCATTTACTGCGTGCATTTACACAAAATAGTCTGCTCAATAACTGCAATTTCGCACAAGCCATAAAGGATCAGGCAATTCCGCCTCAAAATCCTACTAAAGTTGTTACTTGATTTTTTGTCTATGGCATTTACTGCGTGGATTTACACAAAATAGTCTGCTCAATAACTGCAATTTCGCACAAGCTATAAA
Organism: Eudiplozoon nipponicum; assembly: GCA_029291075.1. Lineage (NCBI taxonomy): Eukaryota > Metazoa > Platyhelminthes > Monogenea > Mazocraeidea > Diplozoidae > Eudiplozoon > Eudiplozoon nipponicum. The sequence continues at coordinate 18,391 of JAQBSW010011296.1, read as the reverse complement.
GGATCAGGCAATTCCGCATCAAAATCCTAATAAATTTTTACTTGATTTCTTGTCTATGGCATTTACTGCGTGCATTTACACAAAATAGTCTGCTCAATAACTGCAATTTGGCACAAGCCATAAAGTATCAGGCAATTCCGCCTCAAAATCCTACTAAAATTGTTACTTGATTTCTTTTCTATGGCATTTACTGCGTGCATTTACACAAACTAGTCTGCTCAATAACTGCAATTTCGCACAAGCGATAAAGGATCAGGCAATTCCGCCTCAAAATCCTACTAAAATTGTTACTTGATTTCTTGTCTATGGCATTTACTGCGTGCATTTACACAAAATAATCTGCCCAATAACTGCGATTTCGCAGAAGCCATATAGGATCGGGCAATTCCGCCTCAAATTCCTACTAAAATTGTTACTTGATTTCTTTTCTATGGCATTTACTGTGTGCATTTACACAAAATAGTCTGCTCAATAACTGCAATTTCGCACAAGCCATAAAGGATCAGGCAATTCCGCCTCAATATCCTACTAAAATTGTTACTTGATTTCTTGTCTATGGCATTTACTGCGTGCATTTACACAAAATAATCTGATCAATAACTGCAATTTCGCACAAGCCATAAAGGATCAGGCAATTCCGCCTCAAAATCCTACTAAAATTGTTACTTGATTTCTTGTCTATGGCATTTACTGCGAGCATTTACACAAAATATTCTGCTCAATAACTGCAATTTCGCACAAGCCATAACGGATCAGGCAATTCCGCCTCAAAATCCTACTAAAATTGTTACTTGATTTCTTTTCTATGGCATTTACTGCGTGCATTTACACAATATAGTCTGCTCAATAACTGCAATTTCGCAAAAGCCATAAAGGATCAGGCAATTCCGCCTCAAAATCCTACTAAAATTGTTACTTGATTTCTTGTCTATGGCATTTACTGCGTGCATTTACACAAAATAGTCTGCTCAATAACTGCAATTTCTCACAAGCCATAAAGATTCAGGCAATTCCGCCTCAATATCCTATTATAATTGTTACTCGATTTCTTTCCTATGGCATTTACTACGTGGATTTACACAAAATAGTCTGCTCAATAACTGCAATTTCGCAAAAGCCATAAAGGATCAGGCAATTCCGCCTCCAAATCCTACTAAAATTGTTACTTGATTTCTTGTCTATGGGATTTACTGCGTGCATTTACACAAAATAGTCTGCTCAATAACTGCAATTTCGCACAAGCCATAAAGGATCAGGCAATTTCGCCTCAAAATCCTATTATAATTGTTAATCGATTTCTTTTCTATGGCATTTACTGCGTGCATTTACACAAAATAGTCTGATCAATAACTGCAATTTCGCACAAGCCATAAAGGATCAGGCAATTCCGCCTCAAAATCCTACTAAAATTGTTACTTGTTTTCTTTTCTATGGCATTTACTGCGTGCATTTACACAAAATAGTCTGCTCAATAACTGCAATTTCGCACAAGCCATAAAGGATCAGGCAATTCCGCCTCCAAATCCTATTATAATTGTTACTCGATTTCTTTTCTATGGCATTTACTGCGTGCATTTACACAAAATAGTCTGCTCAATAACTGCAATTTCGCACAAGCCATAAAGCATCAGGCAATTCCGCCTCAAAATCATACTAAAATTGTTACTCGATTTCTTTTCTATGGCATTTACTGCGTGCATTTACACCAAATAGTCTGCTCAATAACTGCAATTTCGCACAAGCCATAAAGGATCAGGCAATTCCGCCTCAAAATCCTACTAAAATTGTAACTCGATTTCTTTTCTATGGCATTTACTGCGTGCATTTACACAAAATAGTCTGCTCAATAACTGCAATTTCGCACAAGCCATAAAGGATCAGGCAATTCCGCCTCAAAATCCTACTAAAATTGTTACTTGATTTCTTTTCTATGGCATTTACTGCGTGCATTTACACAAAATAGTCTGCTCCATAACTGCAATTTCGCACAAGCCATAAAGGATCAGGCAATTCCGCCTCAAAATCCTACGAAAATCGATTTCTTCTCTATGGCATTTACTGCGTGCTTTTACTCAAAATAGACTGCTCAATAACTGCAATTTCGCACAAGCCATAAAGGATCAGGCAATTCCGCCTCAACATCCTACTAAAATTGTTACTTGATTTCTTTTCTATGGCATTTACTGCGTCCATTTACACAAAATAGTCTGCTCAATAACTGCAATTTCGCACAAGCCATAAAGGATCAGGCAATTCCGCCTCAAAATCCTATTATAATTGTTACTCGACTTCTTTTCTATGGCATTTACTGCGTGCCTTTACACAAAATAGTCTGCTCAATAACTGCAATTTCGCACAAGCCATAAAGGATCAGGCAATTCCGCCTCAAAATCCTATTATAATTGTTACTCGATTTCTTTTCTATGGCATTTACTGCGTGCATTTACACAAAATAGTCTGCTCAATAACTGCAATTTCGCACAAGCCATAAAGGATCAGGCAATTCCGCCTCAAAATCTTATTATAATTGTTACTCGATTTCTTTTCTATGGCATTTACTGCGTGCATTTACACAAAATAGTCTGCTCAATAACTGCAATTTCGCCCAAGCCATAAAGGATCAGGCAATTCCGCCTCAAAATCCTATTATAATTGTTACTCGATTTCTTTTCTATGGCTTTTACTGCGTGCCTTTACACAAAATAGTCTGATCAATAACTGCAATTTCGCACAAGCCACGCCAAAGGGATCGAGCAATTTCGCCTCAAATCCTAATATAATTGTTGCGGAATTTCATTTCGCGGCATTTACTGCATTGCATTTACGCAAAATGGTCACCGCTCCAATAATTTACGAATTTCACACAAGAGTCGTAAAGGATCCGGGTAATTCCCGCCTCAAATCCTACTAAAATTGTTACTCGATTTCTCTGTAAGTTACTGCGTGCATTTACACAAAATAGTCTGCTCAATATGCTGCAATTTCACACAAGCCACAAGGATCAGGCAATTCCGCCTCAAAATCATACTAAAATTGTTACTCGATTTCTTTTCTATGGCATTTACTGCGTGGATTTTACACAAAATAGTCTGCTCAATAACTGCAATTTCGCACAAGCCATAAAGGATCAGGCAATTCGGCCTCAAAATCCTATTATAATTGTTACTCGATTTCTTTTCTATGGCATTTACTGCGTGCATTTATACAAAATAGTCTGATCAATAAATGCAATTTCGCACAAGCCATAAAGGATCAGGCAATTCCACCTCTAAATCCTATTATAATTGTTACTCGATTTCTTTTCTATGGCATTTACTGCGTGCATTTACACAAAATAGTGTGCTCAATAACTGCAATTTCGCACAAGCCATAAAGGATCAGGCAATTCCGCCTTAAAATCCTATTATAATTGTTACTCGATTTCTTTTCTATGGCATTTACTGCGTGCATTTACACAAAATAGTCTGATCAATAACTGCAATTTCGCACAAGCCATAAAGCATCAGGCAATTCCGTCTCAAAATCCTATTATAATTGTTACTTGATTTCATTTCTATGGCATTTACTGCGTGCATTTACACAAAATAGTCTGCTCAATAACTGCAATTTCGCACAAGCTATAAAGGATCAGGCAATTCCGCCTCAAAACCGGATATGATAGCTCGTTTCTTTTACATGCATTTAATGTTATGTTGTTGCTGAAGGATCGAACAATTTCTTTACCGTCTACCAATTCTTAGCGATTTCTTTTCTATGGCATTTACTGCGTGGATTTTACACAAAATAGTCTGCTCAATAACTGCAATTTCGCACAAACCATAAAGGATCAGGCAATTCCGCCTCAAAATCCTACGAAAATTGTTACTCGATTTCTTTTCTATGGCATTTACTGCGTGCATTTACACAAAATAGTCTGCTCAATAACTGCAATTTCGCACAAGCCATAAAGGATCAGGCAATTCCGCCTCAAAATCCTACTAAAATTGTTACTTGATTTCTTTTCTATGGCATTTACTGCGTGCATTTACACAAAATAGTCTGCTCAATAACTGCAATTTCGCACAAGCCATAAAGGATCAGGCAATTCCGCCTCAAAATCCTATTATAATTGTTACTCGATTTCTTTTCTATGGCATTTACTGTGTGCATTTACACAAAATAGTCTGATCAATAAATGAAATTTCGCACAAGCCATAAAGGATCAGGCAATTCCGCCTCAAAATCCTACTAAAATTGTTACTTGATTTCTTTTCTATGGCATTTACTGCGTGCATTTACACAAAATAGTCTGCTCAATAACTGCAATTTCGCACAAGCTATAAAGGATCAGGCAATTCCGCCTCAAAATCCTACTAAAATTGTTACTTGATTTCTTTTCTATGGCATTTACTGCGTGCATTTACACAAAATAGTCTGCTCAATAACTGCAATTTCGCACAAGCCATAAAGGATCAGGCAATTCCGCCTCAAAATCCTATTATAATTGTTACTTGATTTCTTTTCTATGGCATTTACTGCGTGCATTTACACAAAATAGTCTGCTCAATAACTGCAATTTCGCACAAGCCATAAAGGATCAGGCAATTCCGCCTCAAAATCCTACTATAATTGTTACTCGATTTCTTTTCTATGGCATTTACTGCGTGCATTTACACAAAATAGTCTGCTCATGCTGCAATTTCGCAGAAGCCATAAAGTCAGGCAATTCCGCCTCAAAATCCTACTAAAATTGTTACTTGATTTCTTTTCTATGGCATTTACTGCGAGCATTTACACAAAATAGTCTGCTCAATAACTGCAATTTCGCACAAGACATAAAGGATCAGGCAATTCCGCCTCAAAATCCTATTATAATTGTTACTCGATTTCTTTTCTATGGCATTTACTGCGTGCATTTACACAAAATATTCTGCTCAATAACTGCAATTTCGCACAAGCCATAAAGGATCAGGTAATTCCGCCTCAAAATCCTACTAAAATTGTTAATTGATTTCTTTTCTATGGCATTTACTGCGTGCATTTACACAAAATAGTCTGCTCAATAACTGCAATTTCGCAAAAGCCATAAAGGATCAGGCAATTCCGCCTCAAAATCCTATTATAATTGTTACTCGATTTCTTTTCTATGGCATTTACTGCGTGCATTTACACAAAATAGTCTGATCAATAACTGCAATTTCGCACAAGCCATAAAGGATCAGGCAATTCCGCCTCAAAATCATACTAAAATTGTTACTTGATTTCTTTTCTATGGCAATTACTGCGTGCATTTACACAAAATAGTCTGCTCAATAACTGCAATTTCGCACAAGCCATAAAGGATCAGGCAATTCCGCCTTAAAATCCTATTATAATTGTTACTCGATTTCTTTTCTATGGCATTTACTGCGTGCATTTACACAAAATAGTCTGATCAATAACTGCAATTTCGCACAAGCCATTAAGCATCAGGCAATTCCGCCTCAAAATCATACTAAAATTGTTACTCGATTTCTTTTCTATGGCATTTACTGCGTGCATTTACACAAAATGGTGTGCTCAATAACTGCAATTTCGCACAAGCCATAAAAGATCAGGCAATTCCGCCTCAAAATCCTAATAAAATTGTTACTCGATTTCTTTTCTATGGCATTTACTGCGTGCATTTACACAAAATAGTCTGCTCAATAACTGCAATTTCGCACAAGCCATAAAGGATCAGGCAATTCCGCCTCAAATCCTACTAAAATTGTTACTCGATTTCTTTTCTATGGCATTTACTGCGTGCATTTACACAAAATAGTCTGCTCAATAACTGCAATTTCGCACAAGCCATAAAGGATCAGGTAATTCCGCCTCAAAATCCTACTAAAATTGTTACTCGATTTCTTCTCTATGGCATTTACTGCGTGCATTTACACAAAATAGTCTGCTCAATAACTGCAATTTCGCACAAGCCATAAAGGATCAGGCAATTCCGCCTCAAAATGCTATTATAATTGTTACTCGATTTCTTTTCTATGGCATTTACTGCGTGCATTTACACAAAGGCGATCTGATCAATAAATGCAATCTCGCACAAGCCATAAAGGATCAGGCAATTCCGCCTCAAAATCCTATTATAATTGTTACTCGATTTCTTTTCTATGGCATTTACTGCGTGCGTTTACACAAAATAGTCTACTCAATAACTGCAATTTCGCACAAGCCATAAAGGATCAGGCAATTCCGCCTCAAATCCTACTAAAATTGTTACTTGATTTCTTTTCTATGGCATTTACTGCGTGCATTTACACAAAATAGTGTGCTCAATAACTGCAATTTCGCACAGGCCATAAAGGATCAGGCAATTCCGCCTCAAAATCCTACTAAAATTGTTACTTGATTTCTTTTCTATGGCATTTACTGCGTGCATTTACACAAAATAGTCTGCTCAATAACTGCAATTTCGCACAAGCCATAAGGATCAGGCAATTCCGCCTCAAAATCCTACTAAAATTGTTACTCGATTTCTTTTCAATGGCATTTACTGCGTGCATTTACACAAAATAGTCTGCTCAATAACTGCAATTTCGCACAAGCCATAAAGGATCAGGCAATTCCGCCTCAAAATCCTATTATAATTGTTACTCGATTTCTTTTCTTTGGCATTTACTGCGTGCATTTACACAAAATAGTCTGCTCAATAACTGCAATTTCGCACAAGCCATAAAGGATCAGGCAATTCCGTCTCAAAATCCTATTATAATTGTTACTTGATTTCTTGTCTATGGCATTTACTGCGTGCATTTACACAAAATAGTCTGCTCAATAGCTGCAATTTCGCACAAGCCATAAAGGATCAGGCAATTCCGCCTCAAAATACTATTATAATTGTTACTCGATTTCTTTTCTATGGCATTTACTGCGTGCATTTACACAAAATAGTCTGCTCAATAACTGCAATTTCGCACAAGCCATAAAGGATCAGGCAATTTCGCCTGAAAATCCTACTAAAATTGTTACTTGATTTCTTTTCTATGGCATTTACTGCGTGCATTTACACAAAATAGTCTGCTCCATAACTGCAATTTCGCACAAACCATAAAGGATCAGGCAATTCCGCCTCAAAATCCTACGAAAATTGTTACTCGATTTCTTCTCTATGGCATTTACTGCGTGCATTTACACAAAATAGTCTACTCAATAACTGCAATTTCGCACAAACAATAAAGGATCAGGCAATTCCGCCTCAACATCCCACTAAAATTGTTACTTGATTTCTTTTCTATGCCATTTACTGCGTGCATTTACACTAAATAGTCTGATCAATAACTGCAATTTCTCACAAGGCATAAAGGATCAGGCAATTCCACCTCAAAATGCTATTATAATTGTTACTCGATTTCTTTTCTATGGCATTTACTGTGTGCATTTACACAAAATAGTCTGATCAATAACTGAAATTTCGCACAAGCCATAAAGGATCAGGCAATTCCGCCTCAAAATCATACTAAAATTGTTACTCGATTTCTTTTCTATGGCATTTACTGCGTGCATTTACACAAAATAGTCTGATCAATAACTGCAATTTCGCACTAGCCATAAAGGACCAGGCAATTCCGCCTCAAAATCCTATTATAATTGTTACTTGATTTCATTTCCATATCATTTACTGCGTGCATTTACACAAAATAGTCTGCTCAATAACTGCAATTTCGCACAAGCTATAAAGGATCATGCAATTCCGCCTCAATATCCTACTAAAATTGTTACTAGATTTCTTTTCTATGGCATTTACTGCGTGCATTTACACAAAATAGTCTGCACAATAACTGCAATTTCGCACAAACCATAAAGGATCAGGCAATTCCGCCTCAAAATCCTATTATAATTGTTACTTGATTTCATTTCTATGGCATTTACTGCGTGCATTTACACAAAATAGTCTGCTCAATAATTGCAATTTCACACAAGTCGTAAAGGATCAGGTAATTCCGCCTCAAAATCCTACTAAAATTGTTACTCGATTTCTTCTCTATGGCATTTACTGCGTGCATTTACACAAAATAGTCTGCTCAATAACTGCAATTTCGCACAAGCCATAAAGGATCAGGCAATTCCGCCTCAAAATCCTACTAAAATTGTTACTTGATTTCTTTTCTATGGCATTTACTGCGTGCATTTACACAAAATAGTCTGATCAATAACTGCAATTTCGCACAAGCCATAAAGCATCAGGCAATTCCGCCTCAAAATCCTACTAAAATTGTTACTCGATTTCTTTTCTATGGCATTTACTGCGTGCATTTACACAAAATAGTCTGCTCAATAACTGCAATTTCGCACAAGCCATAAAGGATCAGGCAATTCCGCCTCAAAATCCTACTAAAATTGTTACTTGATTTCTTTTCTATGGCATTTACTGCGTGCATTTACACAAAATAGTCTGCTCAATAACTGCAATTTCGCACAAGCCATAAAGGATCAGGCAATTCCGCCTCAAAATCCTACTAAAATTGTTACTCGATTTCTTTTCTATGGCATTTACTGCGTGCATTTACACAAAATAGTCTGCTCAATAACTGCAATTTCGCAAAAGCCATAAAGGATCAGGCAATTCCGCCTCAAAATCCTACTAAAATTGTTACTTGATTTCTTTTCTATGGCATTTACTGCGTGCATTTACACAAAATAGTCTGCTCAATAACTGCAATTTCGCACAAGCCATAAAGGATCAGGCAATTCCGCCTCAAGATCCTATTATAATTGTTACTCGATTTCTTTTCTATGGCATTTACTGCGTGCATTTACACAAAATAGTCTGCTCAATAACTGCAATTTCGCACAAGCCATAAAGGATCAGGCAATTCCGCCTCAAAATCCTACTAAAATTGTTACTAGATTTCTTTTCTATGGCATTTACTGCGTGCATTTACACAAAATAGTCTGCTCAATAACTGCAATTTCGCACAAGCCATAAAGGATCAGGCAATTCCGCCTCAAAATCCTATTATAATTGTTACTTGATTTCTTTTCTATGGCATTTACTGCGTGCATTTACACAAAATAGTCTGCTCAATAACTGCAATTTCGCACAAGCCATAAAGGATCAGGCAATTCCGCCTCAAAATCCTACTAAAATTGTTACTCGATTTCTTCTCTATGGCATTTACTGCGTGCATTTACACAAAATAGTCTGCTCAATAACTGCAATTTCGCACAAGCCATAAAGGATCAGGCAATTCCGCCTCAAAATCCTACTAAAATTGTTACTCGATTTCTTTTCTATGGCATTTACTGCGTGCATTTACACAAAATAGTCTGCTCAATAACTGCAATTTCGCACAAGCCATAAAGGATCAGGCAATTCCGCCTCAAAATCCTATTATAATTGTTACTCGATTTCTTTTCTATGGCATTTACTGCGTGCATTTACACAAAATAGTCTGCTCAATAACTGCAATTTCGCACAAGCCATAAAGGATCAGGCAATTCCGCCTCAAAATCCTACTAAAATTGTTATTCGATTTCTTTTCTATGGCATTTACTGCGTGCATTTACACAAAATAGTCTGCTCAATAACTGCAATTTCGCACAAGCCATAAAGGATCAGGCAATTCCGCCTCAAAATCCTATTATAATTGTTACTCGATTTCTTTTCTATGGCATTTACTGCGTGCATTTACACAAAATAGTCTGATCAATAAATGCAATTTCGCACAAGCCATAAAGGATCAGGCAATTCCGCCTCAAAATCCTACTAAAATTGTTACTCGATTTCTTTTCTATGGCATTTACTGCGTGCATTTACACAAAATAGTCTGCTCAATAACTGCAATTTCGCACAAGCCATAAAGGATCAGGCAATTCCGCCTCAAAATCCTATTATAATTGTTACTTGATTTCATTTCCATGGCATTTACTGCGTGCATTTACACAAAATAGTCTGCTCAATAATTGCAATTTCACACAAGTCGTAAAGGATCAGGCAATTCCGCCTCAAAATCCTACTGAAATTGTAACTCGATTTCTTCTCTATGGCATTTACTGTTTGCATTTACACAAAATAGTCTGCTCAATAACTGCAATTTCGCACAAGCCATAAAGGATAAGGCAATTCCGTCTCAAAATCCTACTAAAATTGTTACTTGATTTCTTCTCTATGGCATTTACTGCGTGCATTTACACAAAATAGTCTGCTCAATAACTGCAATTTCGCACAAGCCATAAAGGATCAGGCAATTCCACCTCAAAATCTATTATAATTGTTACTCGATTTCTTTTCTATGGCATTTACTGCGTGCATTTACACAAAATAGTCTGCTCAATAAATGCAATTCCGCACAAGCCATAAAGGATCAGGGAATTCCGCCTCAAAATCCTATTATAATTGTTACTCGATTTCTTTTCTATGGCATTTACTGCGTGCATTTACACAAAATAGTCTGCTCAATAACTGCAATATCGCACAAGCCATAAAGGATCAGGCAATTCCGCCTCAAAATCCTATTATAATTGTTACTTGATTTCTTGTCTATGGCATTTACTGCGTGCATTTACACAAAATAGTCTGCTCAATAACTGCAATTTCGCACAAGTTATAAAGGATCAGGCAATTCCGCCTCAAAATCCTGTTATAATTGTTACTCGATTACTTTTCTATGGCATTTACTGCGTGCATTTACACAAAATAGTCTGCTCAATAACTGCAATTTCGCACAAGCCATAAAGGATCAGGCAATTCCGCCTCAAAATCCTACTATAATTGTTACTCGATTTCTTTTCTATGGCATTTACTGCGTGCATTTACACAAAATAGTCTGCTCAATAACTGCAATTTCGCACAAGCCATAAAGGATCAGTCAATTCCGCCTCAATATCCTACTAAAATTGTCACTTGATTTCTTGTCTATGGCATTTACTGCGTGCATTTACACAAAATAGTCTGCTCAATAACTGCAATTTCGCACAAGCTAAAAAGGATCAGGCGATTCCGCCTCAAAATCCTACTAAAATTGTTACCTGATTTCTTTTCTAGGGCATTTACTGCGTGCAGTTACACAAAATAGTCTGCTGAATAACTGCAATTTCGCACAAGCCATAAAGGATCAGGCAATTCCGCCTCAAAATCCTACTAAAATTGTTACTTGATTTCTTTTCTATGGCATTTACTGCGAGCATTTACACAAAATAGTCTGCTCAATAACTGCAATTTCGCACAAGCCATAAAGGATCAGGCAATTCCGCCTCAAAATCCTACTAAAATTGTTAATTGATTTCTTTTCTATGGCATTTACTGCGTGCATTTACACAAAATAGTCTGCTCAATAACTGCAATTTCGTACAAGCCATAAAGGATCAGGCAATTCCGCCTCAAAATCCTATTATAATTGTTAATCAATTTCTTTTCTATGGCATTTACTGCGTGCATTTACACAAAATAGTCTGATCAATAACTGCAATTTCGCACAAGCCATAAAGGATCAGGCAATTCCGCCTCAAAATCCTATTATAATTGTTACTCGATTTCTTTTCTATGGCATTTACTGCGTGCATTTACACAAAATAGTCTGCTCAACAACTGCAATTTCGCACAAGCCATAAAGGATCAGGCAATTCCGCCTCAAAATCCTACTAAAATTGTTACTTGATTTCTTTTCTATGGCATTTACTGCGTGCATTTACACAAAATAGTCTGCTCAATAATTGCAATTTCGCACAAGCCATAAAGGATCAGGCAATTCCGCCTCAAAATCCTACTAAAATTGTTACTCGATTTCTTCTCTATGGCATTTACTGCGTGCATTTACACAAAATAGTCTGCTCAATAACTGCAATTTCGCACAAGCCATAAAGGATCAGGCAATTCCGCCTTAAAAATCCTACTAAAATTGTTACTTGATTTCTTTTCTATGGCATTTACTGCGTGCATTTACACAAAATAGTCTGCTCAATAACTGCAATTTCGCACGAGCCATAAAGGATCAGGCAATTCCGCCTCAAAATCCTATTATAATTGTTACTCGATTTCTTTTCTATGGCATTTACTGCGTGCATTTATACAAAATAGTCTGATCAATAAATGCAATTTCGCACAAGCCATAAAGGATCAGGCAATTCCGCCTCAAAATCCTACAAAAATTGTTACTCCATTTCTTTTCTATGGCTTTTACTGCGTGTATTTACACAAAATAATCTGCACAATAACTGCAATATCGCACAAGCCATAAAGGACCAGGCAATTCCGCCGCAAAATCCTATTATAATTGTTACTTGATTTCTTTTCCATGGCATTTACTGCGTGCATTTACACAAAATAGTCTGCTCAATAACTGCAATTTCGCACAAGCTATAAAGGATCAGGCAATTCCGCCTCAAAATCCTACTAAAATTGTTACTTGATTTCTTTTCTATGGCATTTACTGCGTGCATTTACACAAAATAGTCTGCTCAATAACTGCAGTTTCGCACAAGCCATAAAGGATCAGGCAATTTCGCCTCAAAATCCTATTATAATTGTTACTCGATTTCTTTTCTATGGCATTTACTCCGTGCATTTACACAAAATAGTCTGCTCAATAACTGCAATTTCGCACAAGCCATAAAGGATCAGGCAATTCCGCCTTAAAATCCTACCAAAATTGTTATTCGATTTCTTTTCTATGGCATTTACTGCGTGCATTTACACAAAATCATCTGCTCAATAACCGCAATTTCGCACAAGCCATAAAGGATCAGGCAATTCCGCCTCAAAATCCTACTAAAATTGTTACTTGATTTCTTGTCTATGGCATTTACTGCGTGCATTTACACAAAATGGTCTGCTCAATAACTGCAATTTCGCACAAGCCATAAAGGATCAGGCAATTCCGCCTCAAAATCCTATTATAATTGTTACTCGATTTCTTTTGTATGGCATTTACTGCGTGCATTTACACAAAATAGTCTGCTCAATAGCTGCAATTTCGCACAAGCCATAAAGGATCAGGCAATTCCGCCTCAAAATCCTATTATAATTGTTACTCGATTTCTTTTCTATGGCATTTACTGCGTGCATTTACACAAAATAGTCTGCTCAATAACTGCAATTTCGCACAAGCCATAAAGGATCAGGCAATTCCGCCTCAAAATTCTACTAAAATTGTTATTCGATTTCTTCTCTATGGCATTTACTGTTTACATTTTAAAATAATTCCTCAGCGCTGCAATTTCGCACAAACCATAAAGGATCAGGCAATTCCGCCTCAAAATCCTACTAAAATTGTTACTTGATTTCTTCTCTATGGCATTTACTGCGTGCATTTACACAAAATAGTCTGCTCAATAACTGCAATTTCGCACGAGGCATAAAGGATCAGGCAATTCCACCTCAAAATGCTATTATAATTGTTACTCGATTTCTTCTCTATGGCATTTACTGTGTGCATTTACACAAAATAGTCTGATCAATAAATGCAATTTCGCACAAGCCATAAAGGATCAGGCAATTCCGCCTCAAAATCCTACAAAAATTGTTACTCCATTTCTTTTCTATGGCTTTTACTGCGTGTATTTACACAAAATAATCTGCACAATAACTGCAATTTCGCACAAGCCATAAAGGACCAGGCAATTCCGGCTCAAAATCCTATTATAATTGTTACTTGATTTCATTTCCATGGTATTTGCTGCGTGCATTTACACAAAATAGTCTGCTCAATAACTGCAATTTCGCACAAGTTATAAAGGATCAGGCAATTCCGCCTCAAAATCCTGTTATAATTGTTACTCGATTACTTTTCTATGGCATTTACTGCGTGCATTTACACAAAATAGTCTGCTCAATAACTGCAATTTCGCACAAGCCATAACGGATCAGGCAATTCCGCCTCAAAATCCTACTAAAATTGTTACTCGATTTCTTTTCTATGGCATTTACTGCGTGCATTTACACAAAATAGTCTGCTCAATAACTGCAATTTCGCACAAGCCATAAAGGATCAGGCAATTCCGCCTCAAAATCCTACTAAAATTGTTACTTGATTTTCTTTTCTATGGCATTTACTGCGTGCATTTACACAAAATAGTCTGCTCAATAACTGCAATTTCGCACAAGCCATAAAGGATCAGGCAATTCCGCCTCAAAATCCTATAATAATTGTTACTCGATTTCTTTTCTATGGCATTTACTGCGTGCATTTACACAAAATAGTCTGCTCAATAACTGCAATTTCGCACAAGCCATAAAGGATCAGGCAATTCCGCCTCAAAATCCTACTATAATTGTTACTCGATTTCTTTTCTATGGCATTTACTGCGTGCATTTACACAAAATAGTCTGCTCAATAACTGCAATTTCGCACAAGCCATAAAGGATCAGGCAATTCCGCCTCAAAATCCTATTATAATTGTTACTCGATTTCTTTTCTATGGCATTTACTGCGTGCATTTACACAAAATAGTCTGCTCAATAACTGCAATTTCGCACAAGCCATAAAGGATCAGGCAATTCCGCCTCAAAATCCTACTAAAATTGTTACTCGATTTCTTTTCTATGGCATTTACTGCGTGCATTTACACAAAATAGTCTGCTCAATAATGCAATTTCGCACAAGCCGCAAGGATTGGGCAATTCTTACTCAGAGCCTACTAATATTGCGGTTTCTTTTCTATGGCATTTTGCAAATTCCGGTAACGTCCATCGCGGTTTTCTATGCCATTTACTGCGATGCGTTACGCAAAATAGTCTGCTCAATAACTGCAATTTCGCACAAGGCATAAAGGATCAGGCAATTCCACCTCAAAATTCTATTATAATTGTTACTCGATTTCTTTTCTATGGCATTTACTGCGTGCATTTACACAAAATAGTCTGATCAATAACTGCAATTTCGCACAAGCCATAAAGGATCAGGCAATTCCGCCTCAAAATCCTACAAAAATTGTTACTTGATTTCTTTTCTATGGCATTTACTGCGTGCATTTACAAAAATAGTCTGCTCAATAACTGCAATTTCGCACAAGCCATAAAGGATCAGGCAATTCCGCCTCAAAATAATACTAAAATTGTTACTCGATTTCTTTTCTATGGCATTTACTGGGTGCATTTACACAAAATAGTCTGCTCAATAACTGCAATTTCGCACAAGCCATAAAGGATCAGGCAATGCCGCCTCAAAATCCTACTAAAATTGTTAATTGATTTCTTTTCTATGGCATTTACTGCGTGCATTTACACAAAGTAGTCTGCTCAATAACTGTAATTTCGCACAAGCCATAAAGGATCAGGCAATTCCGCCTCAAAATCGTACTAAAATTGTTATTCGATTTCTTTTCTATGGCATTTACTGCGTGCATTTACACAAAATAGTCTGCTCAATAACTGCAATTTCGCACAAGCCATAAAGGATGAGGCAATTCCGCCTCAAAATCCTATTATAATTGTTACTCGATTTCTTTTCTATGGCATTTACTGCGTGCATTTACACAAAATAGTCTGATCAATAACTGCAATTTCGCACAAGCCATAAAGGATCAGGCAATTCCGCCTCAAAATCCTATTATAATTGTTACTCGATTTCTTTTCTATGGCATTTACTGCGTGCATTTACACAAAATAGTCTGCTCAATAACTGCAATTTCGCACAAGCCATAAAGGATCAGGCAATTCTGCCTCAAAATCATACTAAAATTGTTACTCGATTTCTTTTCTATGGCATTTACTGCGTGCATTTACACAAAATTGTCTGCTCAATAACTGCAAATTCGCACAAGCCATAAAGGATCAGGCAATTCCGCCTCAAAATCCTACTAAAATTGTTAATTGATTTCTTTTCTATGGCATTTTCTGCGTGCATTTACACAAAATAGTCTGCTCAATAACTGCAATTTCGCACAAGCCATAAAGGATCAGGCAATTCCGCCTCAAAATCCTATTATAATTGTTACTCAATTTCTTTTCTATGGCATTTACTGAGTGAATTTACACAAAATAGTCTGATCAATAACTGCAATTTCGCACAAGCCATACAGGATCAGGCAATTCCGCCTCTAAATCCTATTATAATTGTTACTCGATTTCTATTCTATGGCATTTACTGCATGCATTTACACAAAATAGTCTGATCAATAACTGCAATTTCGCACAAGCCATAAAGGATCAGGCAATTCCGCCTCAAAATCATACTAAAATTGTTACACGATTTCTTTTCTATGGCATTTACTGCGTGCATTTACACAAAATAGTCTGATCAATAACTGCAATTTCGCACAAGCCGTAAAGGATCAGGCAATTCCGCCTCTAAATCCTATTATAATTGTTACTCGATTTATTTTCTATGGCATTTACTGCGTGCATTTACACAAAATAGTCTGCTCAATAACTGCAATTTCGCACAAGCCATAAAGGATTAGGCAGTTCCGCCTCAAAATCCTATTATAATTGTTACTCGGTTTCTTTTCTATGGCATTTACTGCGTGCCTTTACACAAAATAGTCTGATCAATAACTGCAATTTCGCACAAGCCATAAAGGATCAGGCAATTCCGCCTCAAAATCATACTAAAATTGTTGCTCGATTTCTTTTCTATGGCATTTACTGCGTGCATTTACACAAAATAGTCTGCTCAATAACTGCAATTTCGCACAAGCCATAAAGGATCAGGCAATTCCCCCTCAAAATCCTACTAAAATTGTTACTTGATTTCTTTTCTATGGCATTTACTGCGTGCATTTACACAAAATAATCTGCTCAATAACTGCAATTTCGCACAAGCCATAAAGGATCAGGCAATTCCGCCTCAAAATCCTATTATAACTGTTACTCGATTTCTTTTATATGCCATTTACTGCGTGTATTTACACAAAATAATCTGCTCAATAACTGCAATTTCGCACAAGCCATAAGGGATCAGGCAATTCCGCCTCAAAATCTTACTAAAATTGTTATTCGATTTCTTTTCTATGGCATTTACTGCGTGCATTTACACAAAATAGTCTGCTCAATAACTGCAATTTCGCACAAGCCATAAAGGATCAGGCAATTCCGCCTCAAAATCCTATTATAATTGTTCCTCGATTTCTTTTCTATGGCATTTACTGCGTGCATTTACACAAAATAGTCTGCTCAATAACTGCAATTTCGCACAAGCCATAAAGGATCAGGCAATTCCGCCTCAAAATCCTATTATAATTGTTACTCGATTTCTCTTCTATGGCATTTACTGCGTGCATTTACACAAAATAGTCTGATCAATAACTGCAATTTCGCACAAGCCATAAAGGATCAGGCAATTCCGCCTCAAAATCCTATTATAATTGTTACTCGACTTCTTTTCTATGGCATTTACTGCGTGCATTTACACAAAATAGTCTGATCAATAACTGCAATTTCGCACAACCCATAAAGGATCAGGCAATTCCGCCTCTAAATCCTATTATAATTGTTACTCGATTTCTTTTCTATGGCATTTACTGCGTGCATTTACTCAAAATAGTCTGATCAATAACTGCAATTTCGCACAAGCCATAAAGGATCAGGCAATTCCGCCTCAAAATCCTATTATAATTGTTACTCGATTTCCTTTCTATGGCATTTACTGCGTGCCTTTACACAAAATAGTCTGATCAATAACTGCAATTTCGCACAAGCCATAAAAGATCAGGCAATTCCACCTCAAAATCCTACTAAAAGTGTTACTCGATTTCTTTTCTATGGCATATACTGCGTGCATTTACACAAAATATAGTGTGTTCAATAACTGCAATTTCGCACAGGCCATAAAGGATTAGGCAATTCCGCCTCAAAATCCTACTAAAATTGTTACTTGATTTCTTTTCTATGGCATTTACTGCGTGCATTTACACAAAATAGTCTGCACAATAACTGCAATTTCGCACAAGCCATAAAGGATCAGGCAATTCCGCCTCAAAATCCTAATAAAATTGTTAATTGATTTCTTTTCTATGGCATTTACTGCGTGCATTTACACAAAATAGTCTAATCAATAACTGCAATTTCGCACAAGCCATAAAGGATCAGGCAATTCCGCCTCAAAATCCTACTAAAATTTTTAATTGATTTCTTTTCTATGGCATTTACTGCGTGCATTTACACAAAATAGTCTGCTCAATAACTGCAATTTCGCACAAACCATAAAGGATCAGGCAATTCCCCCTCAAAATCCTATTATAATTGTTACTCGATTACTTTTCTATGGCATTTACACAAAATAGTCTGATCAATAACTGCAATTTCGCAGAAGCCATAAAGGATCAGGCAATTCCGCCTCAAAATCCTACTAAAATTGTTACTTGATTTCTTTTCTATTGCATTTACTCGAGCATGTACACAAAATAGTCTGCTCAATAACTGCAATTTCGCACAAGCCATAAAGGATCAGGCAATTCCGCCTCAAAATCCTACTAAAATTGATATTTGATTTCTTCTCTA
>JAQBSW010011295.1:0-20653 GCA_029291075.1 Eudiplozoon nipponicum | reverse complement strand
AAAATGATATTCTCGCAAGGCAGGTAGTGTCACATATCTTCATATGGTTACAAAATTAACTTCAGCATTTTAGAGACTTTACTAACGTTGGAAATTTGTTTAATTCAATCCCAATATGTACCGTCTTCATAATTGGTGCCATCAATTATAAGTCGCTACTATGAATGAGAGAAATTGGTTAAGTTCGTATTTGTAACTTCTAGCGGTAAAAAACATTCGCCACTGCTGTTGTAATAAACTTAATATCTGGAAGACTGCTCTGGACCATCCGAAATTAGTGGCTAAATGGTTTGCCAATTGACCATCAAAATAGTTGAAATTGAATGAACTTACACCTCAATCTGTCTAAATTTCATCAATTATTGGGTTGTTACTAAACGGAAAACGAGACATCCAAAAAGACCTATAAAACTGAGAAAGACAGCATACAGATGTAAAGCATTCTACCTGAAATTAAGTTAAAATAATTTGTTGAAACATTTGCTGCAACAAGAAGGCGTAAGGGTAGAATTTGTGTCAATTCCCGTCGATATTATAGACGAATATTATCGTACCAACAAAATAACTTTATGCATAATATTAAGGCCTCATTCAAGACAGATCTATTTATATTTATTTTACTTCCTAAAGTATTTTTTCTTGTCTTCCCCAATATCCGGCCCTTATAACTATTCTCTTATGCTCACATGTATGCTCGAAACAACACATACACACACAAAATCATATACACACATATATGCGTACTCTAATCGAACTTGAAATTCATAGCATAAAAAATATAAATAAACCGTATGGGTTGACATGCACGCGTATCCGTGAGGTCGCAAGAATAATACTTTAGGAATTAAAATAAATATAAATAGATCTGTCTTGAATGAGGATATCACATTTTCCACAAGTTGTTTTCCCTGTGAATATGGTGTCAACCCTGAAAATGGGACAAACAGTATAAGGACGACTGCAGAGTCACGGAACCAGTGTGAATCCATCAATCAATTAAAGAAGAGATGTGCACCTCGAAATGTAAAGGAATCAAGAGTATACCGACCTACGAGTGCTATCAAATATCCCGCAACCATCAAATGTGGTAGCAGCTCGACCGATGACAGCTCTACGCAAAAGGAATATATCAAAATTAAGACCTGTCGATATTTCCTAAGTCGAACCTTATTCAAGAGCACATTTAATGAAATTCATACAATCACCAATTAAATTTTTTTCAGTTTCATCTGGTTATGAATCAAACTATACTGCTTCATCTAAATGCTTGTTGGTTTCTACATATTAAGGGCGTGCATTTTGTTTCCGCACTTCGTAATTGAAGTGGCAAATCCGTAAAATAACCCATTGAAATAAAAAAAAATTTTGCAATTTCGGCACCGTTGTACAAAATTTACGACCTTGGTATTTACTCATAAATTAAGCAAATGGAATCTCAGCATGTGGGTCACAATTTTAACTAACTCGTCTCTCGGAATGCTGCATTTTTTGTGCTTCGAAATTTTTTTGAAACATTCAGACGAATTTGCGCGTTTTTTAGCAGAATGCGCGTGTCTTTGCGTCTAATTTTTCATTCACAGTCAAAGTGCTTCGAATTCAAAATATGAACTTTGTTTGGAGCATACTTTGTTGCAATCTAGGCTTCCGTGTTGGCACAAAGGCTTTTGGTAATTACATCACACCCCCTAAAACGTGATTTAAAGAATTATTATTGTTCAACCCGCAATCCATGATTATTCAATTATATATATATATATATATATATATATATATATATATATATATATATATATGAAAAATAATGATCATGCACGGCCAGCCCACAAAAACCAAAAGTGACTGACGTTTGACTGCCATTTAACCTAAGTCCTTCATAGTTATAAGTGGTCGCTCATATTGCAGAAATCTGCATAAGGTTAATGTTTGTGACAGCAAAGAAATTGTGCATTTGACATTTCCTCCAAATGCAATTTATGCAGACTACTATATATATATATATATATATATATATATATATATATATATATATATATATATAATATATATACATGTGTGTGTGTTTGATCCTCGCTAGTCACTTTCCTGTCGTACTCTGATGACGGTTATGGAAGGTCGTAATGCGTTATTAAATAGGACCAACTGTAGTTCCACTGTTTTTCGACTGGTTAAACACAATAGAATTCTTGCTAATGCCAAGATTGCAAACTTGATGTTAAGAATTGTCAAAATCACACGCAATTAATAGTTCTGCAGTTGGCGAAAGCTGCAGAAAGTTAATGCTCGTGACTTCATAGAAAATGACCAGTCGACTCTACCACTGAAATACAATGTGTGCGAGACTACAAGATGTGAGAGACCGGTACCTTATTTTAATTGCCATATATATATTTCTAATTAGGAAGAAAAAACATTAATAACAAAGTGGATTAAGGGCCATTTATTTCGTGAATACTAATCATCGCTCTACAATCATTCATTTATATACATTCTGGGTTTTCAATTGATTATGCTAGTGGTAACAAATCTGACTCGCGTTTGTTATTGTGTGTGTGCATGTAAATGTCATTCTCGCTGTATTGCAATGTGTTGTCCGAGATCTGCCTGACTCGTATTAACAAATATAAACGCCCCAGCTTCAAGTAAATGCCGTACGACGTTACAAACTTGGTTAGAGTGCCATAAAATAAAGAGTTATGTACTGTAAAGCGGTCTTTAACAGAGTCGGTCATGCGTTCTCTAGGAAATACTGAGAAGGTTCATAAGTGTGATGACGTCCAGAATTACTCCTACACTCGTTGCCAGCTCGGGTTGACTTGAGTTGTGGTTCCTTCTGTTGTGGCGTTGTAATCTCGATGGGTAACTTCGTTGAAGTTCTGCAGTAATTGCCTCATCTCTTTAGTTGTGCAGCAACAAGATTGGCGTTACTGATGTTGCCAATGTCGGTGAAGCCAATCCAATAATCAGTGTAGGTGATGACAGCACGCGTAACGCACAGAAGAAGGCAAACGCGACAACTGAACTGCATGGTAAACTTACCGTGCCATGTCATAGAAATATATGGCTACTTGCACACTATTGGTTAACGGAAAGTTTCTCTTATTTCTCATTGGTGCAGCGTAAATCGAATTGAATTTAATTTACGCAATATGTCTGCAATTTATTGTGTCGTTACAATATATATATGCGCCTCTGTTATTTTCTCTTCAGTTTGTTGCCAATCCGATTGAATGATTTTTTATTCTAGTCGAGGGCCTGTTTGGTCTTGCCTGGATACTAGTAAATTGTTGTTGAATTTTGTTATTCTTGGCCAGTCGATGAGAATATCATGTTGATTAAACTTTTGAAACGATAAACTACACTGAGAAAAATAGCACTCGTACATGTAACAGCGAACAATGCGCACAAATGGTTAATTCTCAAGCAATCAAAGCAATAATGACCAGATTTCAGACATCACTTTGCAATAAAAAGAGAATGATCTTTACATGAAAACAGTCACACACAAAAACACAAACGCATACACACTTACCAACCAGCCAAAACAAGAAACAAAAGTAAAAGCGAGTCAGAT
The DNA here is from genome assembly GCA_029291075.1 of Eudiplozoon nipponicum. Classification (NCBI taxonomy): domain Eukaryota; kingdom Metazoa; phylum Platyhelminthes; class Monogenea; order Mazocraeidea; family Diplozoidae; genus Eudiplozoon; species Eudiplozoon nipponicum. Next base: position 17,082 of record JAQBSW010011295.1, on the reverse strand, counting down.
TTGTTACCACTAGCATAATCAATTGAAAACCCAGAATCTTTATAAATGAATAATTGTAGAGCGATGATAAGTATTCAGGAAATAAATGGCCTTTATCCACTTTGCTATTAATGTGTTTTTTCTTCCTATTTAGAAATATACTGTGTAATATTAAAAGGCAATGGATTTTATAAAGATATATATATTTTGATTCACACCAGTCATTTTGCAGTAGTGTTTTTATGATGATTATGGAAGGCCTAAACGCGTTAGTACTTGTGACTGACTGGAGTTCCACTTTTTTGAATTTTTTTCGCCGTGTGTTAGCTTCAATCATTCCAATGCCGCGTTTTGCGTACGTGGGTAATAGCTGTACACGGGCAGTTACACAAAGATCCGATTGATCATAATTTCCAATTTTGTTTTGTCTTTGATCGGGTTGACTTCTTCTTCGTTCAACTGGAAATGCTGGAAAAGATTTGATAGAAACGCATTTCCAGTTGAACGAAGAAGTAGCCAACCCGATCAAAGACAAAACAAAATTGGAAATTGTAATCAATAGGATCTTTGTGTAACTGCTCGTGTACAGCTATTACCCGCGTACGCAAAACACGGCATTGGAATGGAGTTCCACTTTGTTGTTAAAATGGTTGAATACATAAGGATTCGTGCCAATGACAAGCTTGCACGCTTGATTTAAAGAATTTTTATCACAATCCGCGCAATGAATGAATGCTCCATTTAAATACACACCAATGCAATTTTTTAACCTGTTGTGCAATGCAGAAAAGCTGCTGTCAGCTGCATGTATTCACTTTTTTCGACCATCCATCGTCTTTATTCTATCAACTTTCAAATTATATATATGTATATATATATATATATATATATATAACCAGTCGTCGAACAACATAGCAAAACTACCACCAATCGCACGCACTGACACGTTTCGACCTTCCTTGATCATCATCAGAGTACGACGGCAAACTGACTAGCGAGGATCAAACCGCGTTGCATATATATGGAAAGCAAAATTAGATATGCGGCTCTCACCTCTAGCAGTCTTGCATACACTGTACTTGACTGGAAATGTCGGCTGCACAATTTCTATGCAGTCACGAACATAAACTGTTTGCAGCTTTCGCCACATCTACATATATAGGCAATACAATTAGACAAAATTGATTGCGTGCGTAGTGGTAACAATCTTTTAAATCAAGTTTGCGAGCTTGAAGTAAACACCAATCCCATTGTATTTAACCAGTCGTCGAACAACATAACAAAACTACCGCCAGCCGCAACGTACTGACGCGTTTCGACCTTCCATGATTATCATCAGAGTACGACGGCAAACTGACTAGCGAGGATCAAGTATTTTTTAAAATTTGTCAGAGTGCCAGCTTCATATATTCCAATGCCGCGTTTTGCGTACGCGGGTAATAGCTGTGCACGGACAGTTTCACAAAGATCCGCTTGATCACAATTTCCAATTTTGTTTTGTCTTTGATGGGGTTGACTTATTATTCATTCAAATGGAAATGCGGTTCTACCACATCTTTGTTTACTGGCGACGTTTCGGTGCCTACTTTCCAGCACCATCCTCAGGCAACTATACACAGTACAGTAATCACAATAGCAGATTAAGCAAATGTGGTGACCTCGTTCCAAAACCAAATCCTTCTCTCTCTTTTAGCTCCCTAATCCTATGTTCTATATATATATATATATATATATTTATACATTATGAATAATTATTTATTAGGTTGTATTACACCTTATATTAATATATAAATACATATCAATAGCATAAAACATATATATATATATATATATATATATATATATATATATATATATATATATATATATAAGCAGCAGTGTGCGTCCATATTTGAACTAATTTGTTACTATGTGCGCAATACCTCATACACCATTGTATACATTAGAGTTCCCGGCTTTAAATAAAATACAGCATATGACAGTCAAGGTTTTAGTTTTATCATTTTGGAATTTTGATTACCGTGACATAGTAGCAATACAGTTATAACAAATAAGAAAAGGTTCGATGCTGTCTCTCTCACCTACAATATTCTGCATACGAGATGAGATTATGTATACCGGGAATTTAAAATGGCTGAGGTAAGGATTGGTCTGCTAATTACAAATAGTTATATATTGAATTTAGTTACTGAGACAAATTCTATGATTAAAACTAGTGTTGAGTCAAAAAAATATATAAATAGAATAGTTTTGCAACTAGGTTACCACATTTGCTTAAATCTGCTATTGTGAGTATTGTGCTGTGTATAGTTGCCTGAGGATGGTGCTGAAAAGTAGGCACCGAAACGTCGCCAGTAAACAAAGATGTAATAGAACCGCATTTCCATTGGGACGAATAAAAACTCAACCCGATCAAAGACAAAACAAAATTGGAAATTGTGATCAATCGGTTCTTTGTGAAACTGTCCGTGCAAAGCTACTACCCGCGTACGCAAAACGCGGCATTGGAATAGCGAGGATCAAACCGCATACATAATTTTGCTTTTCGTATATGTGCAAATATTTTTAAAGAAAACAGCAGCATTCCAGCCCGTAAAACAGAACAAAAATAGTAAACTAGATTCTGTAACAGGTAAGAAATTACTATACCTCGAATGAAGATTGTTTTTGCGAACCTGGATTAATTGAAATTCCCTGATCTGCGTTTTGACTAACGCAGCTTTCATTGTTCCAGTAGTTTTCTTTTTTCAATATACTTCGGCTAAACATATCGATAGCCTTCATCAGTTGCAGTATGCCTCACAAGTTTAACAAATGAATCTAGCGAAGCTTGCTTCATATAATATAATGTAAAAATTTCTATATTTTCACATCTAGCTTACAATATTTGAAGTCATGCAACAGGTTCTAAAATTGAATTTGATTACGCCTAGTCAAGCATGGCCTTTATTTTCAATAGATTTTCTGCATTTGTTTGACAAATGATAAATCCGACTGAACGGATGGTCTGGTGTTGCTTTCTTATTTTTACTGTATTATGCAACTAATGATACATGGATATTCTTCCAACAGAAATGTTCTGCCTGTCATATTCCTAATGTGCATTCATTTTTATTGTGTTCATACAAAGTCTGATGAATGCCGTCACAGTTAATTGCAGCTTTTTCTCTTTTTAGGCGTAAGCTTCTAGCGCACTATCACAGAATTTTTTACGGTATTCTAACACACATAAACAAATTTATTTTCATAGTAAAACTGCGTGAAATTTGACTGCTTTCTGTGCATTTCTAAATTCTGCTAGCTACTCCGTCTTGTTGAGTCGGGTGTGCTCTAGCAACGGCTAAACTATATCTGATATACGAAACAACATTATGACGATCAAATTACGCCGAAATCTATGTAAAATACCTAAACAAGTACTGAATTGTTGCAAATTATATATAGTCTTTTGGAACGCGAGCCTTTCCAAGTGCAAAAATAAAAAGAAATTCTATCAGATACAAGAACCTTTTCATTGTCATATTCTTCTCAATTACCTACAAATGAATATATATATATATATATATATATATATATATATATATATATATATGCAATAACTGAAATAAGTTAGCCACGTACGAAGCTCTACGTATAAAAACTGTAGCAGGTAAAATGATATTGAAATGAACGTCTGTTTCATTAAACAGACAATAGTTGCACGGGCGGTGATAACAGTTACTTTTAATCAAATTGTGATCTTCATGTAAACACCTAACCAATTATGTACATGTATTTTTCAGTAAAAACTAAGTATTGAATAGTGTGGACCAGTAGACCAGTTACGTCCTTAATGAGAACACATCACCTACTGTCTAAGGTTTTAAACGAGCAGTGCTCAAAACTATATACATATATATATATATATATATATATATATATATATATATATATATATATATATATATAGATATGTATATATATATATATATATATATATATATATATATATATATATATAATATAGAAATGGCGTAGCCGCAACGCATTCCCAAAATGGCCTCAGCTAAAGTCACAAATAGCGTGATGTTCAATCTGCTGCATGAATCATGTTGTATCGTCATATTATTCCTAATTCTTTGACCAAACATATAGTGGTTAAAGGGCGTAATACCGGCTCCTACTGATGAGTCGCCAGTAAGCACGAAACGAATGTGCATGAGATTATACTTTCCGTTCATGCTGTCTTTCGTTTATCCTTCTGGTCACAACTGAACTAATTTGTTACTAGGTTCGCAACACCTAATACATACATGCTGCAGTCTGTTGATCTATGTTGAGCTATATTGGCTAACGTATTTCTGATAATGCATTTAATACTTATTTTTAATGCTATGAATGTAGAACGTATGTGTGAGATTTCTAGGATATGTTGCGCAATTGCAGACGTATAATCACAATCTAATTTGAAGCAGATGCTTAAATCGCATTATTCTGTCATTCGAGTAATTGATCGTCTGTTCAATTGGTCTACGTAAGCTGATCGACAATTTGCGCATTTATATTGATAAATAATATTTGGTGTCGGCATTAATGACTCTTTCTCTTCAATTATATAAATCAAGTTTGCGAGCTTGAAGTAAACACCAATCCCATTGTTTTTAACCAGTCGTTGAACAGCAAAACAAAACTCCGTTCATGCTGTTCAACGACTGGTTAAATACATTGGGATTAGTGTTTACTGCAGGCTCGCGAACTTGATTTAAATAATTGTAACCACCACCTACGCAATCAATGGTTGTTTTCTTTTAATATTCTTCAATTGCTGGTAAAGGCAAGTGTGTTACCTTAAACGTTTATTGAATCTGGTAAAATTTATTTTTATATTTGCACATAGATTGTATACTATGAATATATATATATATATATATATATATATATATATATATATATAGTGGGGAATTATTATTGAAATTGTTCACCTTTTTGCGTAAGTGTGCATGAATGTTGTGCTCCGTTAATCCATTTATTCTCTTCTCAAATATTTTTTCTCAACCACAGACACTTTTATCGTTTATATCTAACAAATGATCATATTATCACCTAGTCAAATACTATACATGTGAACATTTTAGGTATTGTGGGCTCAGCTCATTTAATTGCACTATTTATATTGCTATTTTTATCATCACCTATCAAAATTTTTTTAAATTATTGCTGTTAATCATATTTTCGTAGGGTTTAGACAAACTTTGGAAACATCTATTAATACTTTAATTGAAATTTGCATACATTTTACTAAATACCAATAATTCAGCATGGAGAAATTTATGTAACTATTGATTTATCGTTTGCTTATTTTAAACACGTGTAGATAATGACTTTAAGACCGGTGACAATATTATTCAACCATTTGATATAAATTGGTAAAAACCAATCGTTTTTATTGAAAAATACATGTTAAAATAAGTAATGAGGCGTTGTTATAAAACTAATAAATATATGCTATGAACACAAACTCATTTAATTTTACAAATAAATGCGCAAAATGATTCACTTCTGATTATTGGAATTCATGTAGCTAAATTGTACCTCGTATTTTTATAGCTTTTTAAATTCTAATATGTGCATCTCAACAATTGGGTTATCATTGATTTAATATTTTACTGACATTTTTAAATCTACTTTTACAAAGCGTATGTGCTTTTTAGACCTGAAAGATACATATTTCATGGTTATTTTGTCAAATTTTGTTAGATGGTTGTGAATCAATATGGCAATTTCACTATATGTACTTTAAATTCCATAAGTACAAACTGTTGAAAAATTAGGTGACGACATCTGCTCATCGCCTGTGTGGAAAAGATTCAATTAAAATTTGAAATTAATTAAGCGGCATAGTTTGTAAATTATGCTTAATGAAGATACTCATACTATTGTTAGAATCTCTTGGTGTTACGCGTATCATGTGTGCTCATACAATGTAAATTAACAGTATTATGTATTAAATCTTGTCTAATTGACTATTATTGTTAGATTAGAGCCAAAACCGTACCAGAGATTGGCTCTAAAATATATTCAGAATTATTATCAAAAGTGTGCTAGTGTAGATTCACTAATGTTAATGTAATGTCCATATAAATCGTGTATATCGCTTGTATGCTCACTAAAGCTAGCTAAATTTAACTTATAAACTCGATATGTTGTAGGGCACCTTTTTATTCGGTTATTCGAAGCAGGTTGTCGTTCATATTAAAATTGTGTAATTGAGACAGATATGACTATAATGGCTGTTTAGTGTTTTAGCTGTTGGTCATTAGAGAGCGTGCAATTTAATTGGATGTTGCTGTTCTTGGTTGTGCCGCGCGATCATCATATTTAACTTACGCAAGATTTTCTTTCGTGGGTGGTCGTTTAACACTCTCAGTTCCGCAACGATCCGATTGATTCTCATTCGTGGTGTCATCAATCCGAAGGCTTCCACATCACTCGTACTAACCACTGGAAATTATAACATTTAAATACTGCTTTTTGCGGAGAACTAATATGTATGCAATTAGGTATTAGGTGTTGATGAGTCGCCATTAAGCACGAAAAGTAGGTGAACAAGATTATACTTTTCCTTCATACTGTATTTATTTATCCTTCTGGTCATAATTGAACTAATTTGTTCCTAGCTGCGCAACACCTACTACATAATTGCACTGGAAGTTAAGTTTGGTCTTACCTTGGTCGTTTAGCATGTTGGTATTTCATTTTCAGTAAGATCTTCAGGAATATAATAACAAGAAGTACACTAATCACAAGACCAGTTTTAAGCAAGTTTGCATACGCATTTGTTTAAATCTCAGGGCGTACTTGGAAATAAGGATCACTCGTATCATTGCGAAACTGAGATTGGTAATCGACCACCCACGAAAGGAAGTCGAGGATACGCTAAATTTAATTAGAAATCAGAACACTAAGAGCTGTATTGTTAAATTATGAGCGAAAAATAGAATTTCATACCTTATTTCGCAGTAATTTATCAACAGTTTTTAGTTTCTATAATTAACTTCTTCTTTTTAACGATCATTCAAGCACGTTAGTAAGAATTTCATTTTATGTTGAGCTTAATCAATCAATGAATTTGGTTCAGTTACTTCAAGCTATCTGTTTACGAATTTGCCAGAGCATTGTATAAAAGTCACTTGTCTTAATACACCTGCCTTGTAGTATCTTACTTTGAAGCAACTAGTAGGATGATGCCATGACCCTGCTTATTTTGAATAATCAAAGTGGCTTTTGTGCTATTTGTGTTAAGGTTTTGCAAAATGTAGCTAAATATAATTGTCAATGGCTGTGTATGTATGTGAACCATACCTTAATGCTTTTTCATTTCTAAACGAATTGTTTGATGCAAAAATACAATTCGTAAAGTACAAGGTGATTAAAGCCATTGGTGCTTTATTTAAATTATGTTATCAAACTTCATCTAGAAATCAATCAATTTTAACAAGCCAATCATTGCAACAAAAAACACAGCGAGTCGCTCATACATACGTTCTTCGACAATCCGTGGTTATTAGCAGAGCATTTTTTTAAACTGATTAACGAGATTCAAATCGAAATTCATATTTAGGGTATAAAATATCGGAAATGCTGGTTTCAACAGCACTAATGTAGGAGTTCATTGTTGACATATTCTTGGAAGCCTTGTCAGTATCAATTATGCAACTGACGTAGCAATTTGTAGATATAGATGACATAAGATTCCTTTCTCCTCGCGCGTTTATTCCACTTGGCCGTCTTCGGCCGCTTAAGCTTGGCAGCCTTCTTCACAGCTTTACCAGAAACAGCCTTCGGTGACACGACTGGAATGTTGTCTGAACGATTTCTTCGCTAACACTAACATCACGTTTTTTCTAGTTTTCGCCACACTACATAAAGCAAATTACCTAAGCCATCATTGATTCAGCTAGTCCTTACCACCACAAATTAGATCAACTTTAATGATTCAATATAGGCATCAATTCAACTCTGTTTAATGAGCACACAAAGTAGGTAAACTGCCGTTAGTCGCACATGTCGGCATGCTTCGATAGTGCGTGGTCAGTTTCATAGCAAAGTGGCCAACTCGCCACCAAGCACCAAACCACAGTGCGTACATGGTTTAAAGCAAATCAGAAATTTAGTTTGCAACCTTAGTAGGTTTGCATGCACTATACTTGACTGGAATGTATGATGCCCGATTTCCATGTATTCGAGAACATAATTTTCCAGCTTATTTCGCTAGTCAAATAAACAATTCCATTGATCAATTATTTATTGTGTGTGTGTGGGGGGGTGGGGGCGAGTGATAATATTTTTTTTAATACACTGTGAATTTAACATAGGCAACCATCTGTTTATTTAACCATTCGCAAAATATATCAAATGTGCCATCAGCATCAAATTCTTTCGCCATTGGATCTTCCATGGTCATCATTATAGCACGGTGACGAACTGACTAATGAGCAAAAAAATGCAGTAATGTATTAGCTGATATGAATGTCTAAATATTTTACTACTGTGGTTTGATTTCATTATGCTTTACTAGAACTCACAGCAGCACATTTATCATTTAGTTACAGATATATTATAGGTAGATTCTGCCGTATATATATGTATATATATATATATATATATATATATATTTATATATATATATATATATATATATATATAGTAGAAAACCGTCAATAGCGCAGTTGGGGATAACAATTATTTAAATCAAGTTCGCACAATTGACATAGGAAACAATTCCATTCATCTATACATTAACACAATTAATCTAAGCTGCCATTGATTGCACGAGTTAACGCTTATCGAACTAACACTTTCATTATCAGATCAAGTTGTAAAACAGAATAATGACGATCAGCTCACTGTAGACAAAAGGTTTGTAAATTTATGGACAAATACAATGTTTGTTATTATTACAATGTTTGTAAGACTAATGTGTTTAGAATCCCGCATCGGATTATCCATAACCTATAAATTCGTTGCCCTTTTATCCTCATTTATCAGGTTATTGTCTTGCTCTGATATTCATCATGGCAAAATGAAAACACGTCAATACGTGCAATTTAGAGTCAGTTTTCAATGCTGTTCGACTAGTTTAATAACATAAGCTTCGTGTTTATATCATGCCCACAAAACATATTTATAGAAGTTTTATCTCCAGTCATGAAATCAATGTTTGTTTTTCACCAAGCTTCTTAAGTTTTATCGAAAACAACAAAAGTGGTATGTCCGTGCTTGTTTACCAGTTAAGAAGCGCAAATTTCAGTCAGGCACAATGATAATGAGATAGTAGGACTAAGAGCCGCGTTTTTTATTTTCTATACCATATATTTTATTGCAGTTTGTTTCTCGTTGATCGGTTTTCTGTCGTGCTGTGGCAATAATCATGAAGCGTTGAAACGGGTCATAAAAAGGGAACGAAGGTAATTTTTCTGTATTTTGCTGTTGATTAACTAAAGTAAGATTAAGACCAAGACTTGCGACTAGAAAAATTTAATGGAATTGATGTGTATATCATGTTTGCTAAGAAAATTTAAATTAATGCTTTCACCAACCACGCAGTTTATGACGGCTTAAATGAACAACTTGCCCGTGCTTTGCTGAAGGAATATTGCAATAGACTAGTAACGCATTCAATTCCTCAATGAGTCTTGCTGAAGTGCTGATTTCAGGTTAGCGAAACCGACTTTCTTCTTTACGAAATTCGCAGTATCTTTGGAAGTTGCATCTTCTTTAATAAGAAAAAGTTTAGGCAGTTCACAAATTACTTTTAACTATATCAGGATCGAGCTCTTCCAGAAATATCTCATTAATCTAGAAAAAATGATTGTTTATAAAAAAATAGTATGCATTAGGTTAGCGAAATTTCAACGATTGGGTTCTTTTAACATTGCACATTCTTAGATGTTAAAAGGTGTTCGCCTTAATATTAAAGATAAAAACTTAGTGCTACGAATACCGCGACGCGTACCATTCATGCTGGATTCTTTGGTTTATCCTTCTGGTCATTTGAACAAAATTGTTACTAGTTGCGTAAAACCCAATGTATCAATTTCAAGAGATATATATATATATATATATATATATATATATCAGTTCTTTGCTGCGCAAAGTATCAAAATGTTATATATTTAATTGATTGATGTCATGTTTGCCGCAAAATGTGATAACTGATATCGACCAAGGCCAGAGTGTATGGATTAGCTGGAGTAACATGTGTATAAAAATAGTTGTAATTCTCAATTTTGGTGAACTTTAGCATACATTTGGATCCATTGTACTGATAGCATGTATCAATTTGGCAACCATAGTGTTGGTTTTATGTACTTTTTTGGCAGTCATAATATTGGTATCAGGTACTGACACAATAGAAATAGTGTTACTATCCTTTACAAGTTTGGTATATGTTTTATATACAGTGAGTTGGCTCTGAAGTCGCACTTTCGAAAACTTTATATGATGTTACCTTTACTGCTGCAGGTTTACATATTCGTATCGGAGATTGCACCTTCTTATTTTCCCACAATCCTCGCTAAAATATATAGTGATTAAAGGGTATAATAATGGCCCCTACTTATAATGTACACGAAATTATACGTCCAGTTCATGCTGTCTATGGTTTATCCTTCTGGTCATAGTTAAAATAATTTTTTACTATTCTTTAAATCAAGTTTTCGAGCTTGTAGTAAACACCGATCTCATTGTATTTAACCAGTCGTCGAACAACATAACAAAACTGCCGCCAGCCACAACGCGCTGACGCGTTTCGACTTTCCATGATCATCATCCGAGTACGACAGCAAACTGACTATCGAGGATCAAACCGCATTGAATATATATGGAAAACAAAGTTAGATATGCGGCTCTCACCTCTAGTGAAGTCCCCGCATTGAACCTGATTGAAATGTCATTTACCACTTCTAAAGTCACGAACATTAACTGTTTGCAGCTCTTGCCACATATACATATATAGGCAATACAATTTAACAATAATTGATGGCGCAAGTGGTGGTAACAATTCTTTAAATCAAGTTTCTTAGCTTGAAGTGAACACCGATCCAATTTTATTTAACCAGTCGTCGAACAACATAAAAAAACTACCGCCAGCCACAACGCACTGACGCGTTTCGACTTTCCATGATCATCATCCGAGTACGACGGCAAACTGACTATCGAGGATCAAACCGCATTGAATATATATGGAAATCAAAGTTAATTTTTTACTAGGTGCCAGCACCTGATACACGGTTGCATATAGATTAGTTCTCTGCCACAAAAAGAATCTAAGTGATGAAACCCTAGTTTGTTTGAAATATGCAACGTTAAACATGTTATTTAATTTGTAAACGTGTTTTAGGCAGTTATGTCTTTAGAAGACATTACTGACGAATTCCTTTTCCAAACACAAAATTTTCCGTATGGCTTGGCCAAATGACATCAAAATTAAAATACAAAATTATTACATTTTGAAATTATGACTACATATAAATGGCCGAAAAAGATATTAACAATGAAAAAATTAAAAGCGCGGAGTGAATAATTCGTGTAAAAGCATCATACGAATAATTTTTCCTCAAATTAATGATCATTTCGCAAGAAATTGATGCGTAGTACAGATAGAAATTTCAAAACAATATAGTCGATAAACACTGAAATCTGCGCTCTCTGGGCAGTTTCCAAGGGCATAAAATTAAACTTATCAAAAAATGCGACAACGAGGAAAAAATATGGGTTGAGAAATCTGTGCACGCAACAGGCAACAAAGCAAAAGCCTGGTTATATCTTCATTCATCAGTACAGGAATAATCGGATTTTAATCATCGCTTTGTAATGCAATATTTATGAAGCCTATATGCCCACAAACACACATCCACTCGCAATCACAAATTCGCATGCAGTGAACTACTAATCGCATGACTGCCGCAGAGATATACACGTTAAACTAAAAACAGGTCAGGCTCTGATTTACTTAAAAGAATGAAAACCCAGAATGGACATAACTGAAATTCTGCGATGTTCTGATGAGTAATCTGGACATAAATCATAGTAAGCATACTCTTGATTGGCCAAATTTACTTTTTCTTAATAATAATTATATTTATGTTTATTTCTTTAGTGCAAACGAAGCATTGCATTAGTTAGCAATGGTATTTCGTTCAATTGATCTGTTTCGACCCTTTTGGGAATACTTCAAGTATACTGTCCAGAATTCTCCGCGGACGGGACGCGAACCCGGACACATTTTCTTCGGAGTCTGAGACCATATCCATTGCTGCACCAGTGCCGCATACGGCATACAATTTCAGGTCAAATACCAACTTACGTTTCTTGTTAGCATTTCCTAAATCATAAATTGTATATCTTGTGAGCGCAATTTGTTGGCAACCGGCCCTAGCATATTGTCACAACTCATTCCGACTTTTAAAAGTAATTTACCAAAAAAATGTTCGATCAACTGTGTGGCTTGTATTGATCATGTTATCTGTTGTCGCAGAATTTCCGATCGGCCCTCGACTTTTGCTCGTAAGCTTCTGAGACAAGTGTGTATTAATGTGACGAATCAGCTTTTTAGTTTCCTTCGCGTACAACAATTGTTATAGTTTGATTCCAAATTATAGCAGGTACCGACTCGTCAAACATAGTTCTGTTACCCTTTGAAGGCACTGCATATTCTGTATATGTTAAGTTGGATTTGATGTCGCAATGACGAATACTTTACATGGTGTTAGCTCCACTAATGCAGATATATATATTCGTATAAGAGATTGTACAGTTGTCTTGTCCTACATTCATTACCAAAATATATAGTGGAATTAGGGTTGAATTAACGACATTTCCTGATGAGTCACCAGTAAGCACGAAATGAACGTGCACATGCGATTATACCTTCCGTTTGTGCTGACTTATTTACCCTTCTGGCGATATTTAGAAGAATTTGTTACTAAGCGCGCAACAAATATAAAACAATTGCATATATATTAGGCCTCTGCAGCAAATATTACCAAACGTCTTTTACAGCTTGTTTCGAACTTGTAAACGAATATCAATGGGAGTGACAGTGGAAGGTGATCTTTTCTGTCTAGCCTTATTTATTTTTACTACATCAAAATTATATTTAATTTTGTATTTGAGAAATTACCAATTGTTGTTCGGTTTAATTTTCCTCTTCTGACGGTTGCCGAAAAAGATATCGGCTGCACAATTTCTATGCAGTCACAAACATTAACAAGTTTCAGCTTTCGCCACACGACCGTTAAATAAAAAAAGCATTAGTGTTTATTTCAAGCAAGCAAACGTGATTAAAAGAAACGTTACCACGACCCGCGCAATCATTGAAAGCTTCTTAATGTATCGTTATTATAACGCGCTTCTAATTTTGCTTTCCATATATATGAATTGCGGTTTGATTCTTGCTAGTCAGTTTGCCGTCGTACTCTGATGTTGATCGTGGAAGGCCGACACGCGTAAGTACGAATGGCTGACGTTAGTTTTGCTACGTTGTTCGACGACTTGTTAATTACAATGGGATTGGTTTTTATTTCATGCTCGCATGCTTGATTTAGAGAATTTTTGACACCACCAGCGCAGTCTTTAATTGTACAGGTAGATATTTTAGAAAGAATTTGTTCTCCCTTGCAAGTTGATTATTTTTGTTTGGCTCAAGAAAAGCGCCCGAAGCTTTCGCAATTGAATTATTTGTCCAAGCATGACAATGTGCTGTTCGCCTCTCACTCCACTTTACATTTGACTCCATGGTATCTAATATATATATAGGAGAGAGAGCATATAAGAGTATATATATATGGAGATATGTATATTTTTTGAAATGCCCATTGCCTGAATATTTGCTAATGTGCATAGTTTCCTGGCAATTGTGTGTTAAAACATTAATAACAAAGTGAAAAATGGCCATTCTTTCTAGAATACTAAACTTCACTTTACAATCTTTCATTTATATACATTCTGGGTTTTCATTTGATTATATGGGTGGCAACAAATCTGACTCGGTTTTACTTCTAATTCTTATTTTGGCTGGTTAGTATGTGTGTATGCGTTTGTGTCTGTATGTGTGCCTGTTTGCACGTGAGAGTCTTTCTCGCTGTATTGCAAAGTGATGTCTGAGATCTGATCATTCTTGTATTTATGACTTGAGAGTTATTCACTTGTGCGTATTGTTGGCTGTTACGTGTAAGAATGTTATTTTTTCGAGTGTAGTCTTTAGTTTCACCTTGTTGCCTAAATATTCAAAAGTTTCATCAACATGATATTCTAATCGACAGGTCACGAATAACAAAATTCAACAACAATTTACTAATATCCAGGCAAGACCGAACACGCCCTCGACCAGACTCAACAAATATTCAATCGGATTGGCAACAAACTGAAGAATAAAAAATAAATTTCACATTCGGTGACAGAAATTTCGAAACAATATGAGCATTCATCACTGCAATCCTCATCTACACTGTTACCAAGTGGAGAAAAAGAAATTGCGCAACAAGGTTAAATGAAAGACTCCACTCGGAAAAACTACATTCGTACACGCAAGCAATCAATAAAAGAATGACCAGATCTCAGATCTATCCAATACAGCAAGAAAGACCCTTATATGCAAAAAGACACATACACAGACACAAACGCATACACACTTACTAACCATCCAAAACAATAAATATAAGTAAAACCGAATCAGATTTGTTGCCACCCACATAATCAAACGAAAACCCAGAATGTATATAAATGAGATATTGTAAAGTGGATTTTAGTATTCTCGAAATAAATGGCCATTATCCACTTTGTTATTAATGCTTTTATTGTTAATATATATATATATATAGCAAGAAAGATATATATATATAGATATATATATATATAGCATATATATATATATATGCTATTAACCTTCCTGCCTGGCTGGAGCCATTCAACATGACATGGCCATTTTAATTTCATGCAGATGAGCTTTAGAGACTGTGACAATACATATCTACCTGGCGAGTTTCTTCAATCTTCCAACAATCTCGTTTATTTTCACTCAAAAAGTAGCCGAATAGTTCTTTCTGCTTCATATTCTTTTTTTTAAATTTCAACTTGTTCAAGAATATATCTTTTATTGTCTCTCTGTAGTCAGCACTCGCTCAAAACAATGACACCTGACAATTTATCTAGTTCATCAATCCTATTAACCAATTCATTCCATGTTCTTGAACACATTCGATGGGCTTTCTTGAGCATTTGGTTTACTATCAGTACTGCCTAACTTGCTCAACAGAATCATTTATCTATTCCATCGGGATTTGTCCTTTGAATTCATTTAAAGGCACATCTTTTGTCTGTTACTTATAACTACCATAAATCGCGGACTGCCTATTGGTCAGTTTTAAAGCTCCTATTTTACAATATAATTTTAAGCTCTCCTTATCGGCACACATATGCGTCAAAAAATGGGAATCTACCATCATTAACAAAGTCGTCATTAGCATTTAATTCGCGCACAAAATAAATCCAAAGAATAATTTCAGAAGTTAGCCAGTTGGGAAACAGAAAACAATTGAAAAACCAGTGGACAATTGCACAAGAGATCTAAACACAAGATGAAGTGAAAAAAGCACAAGAATATGCGTAATCAGCAAATCATTGCAAGCGACCGTACCATAAAAATGATGCACCAAGTAACAGAAAATACTTCAATGAAGTAACTGAAACAGTGTTTACACACACACACACGCACACGCTCAAAATTGTCTATGAAAAATAGTCCTGACACGTATTTTATGCTTGAAAGCGCTTTCACACATCAGCGGTCCTCACACTTCTCAATTGAAGCCCTACTAGAAATTTAGTATTTATTAAATAGTGCATATGAGTGAATGCAGAAAATCGCGTTATTTCACAGAATAAATCACAAAAAAATGTCTTTCAGACTTCAATTTTTGTTCTTTTAGGTTCCGACCTTTGTATGCTTATCATATATAAATTTAGGTAGAAAACTGAATATTATTAATGCTATATATACATCTTCAGTTTATGTTGCCTTTGGTATATCCTTTTTGTCCAATTCAAACTAATTTTTTTAATGTAACACTTATTGCACTGTTTTGTGATATGGAAATATATATATATATATATATATATATATATATATTGTTATGGTGAGTGATGTTATTAGCATAAAAGATATATATATGTATATATATATATATATATATATATATATATATACATATATATAAATATATATATATATATATATATATATATACATACGAACAAAAAGTATAATAAAATATAATTTTTGGTTGACTGCAATTAAATAGAGGCGACAAATCTAACCGAAAAGTAGATTGAATCTCTTCTGTAAATTCGTCACCAAATGTAGCATTAGCAAAAGAATTTGCAAAAAATTATTCGTACAGGCCAAATAGCAAGAATAACGTTTTGGTGAAGAAAGAAACAACTACCAGCTTTGCTAGAAACAGAAGCCCTAAATGTTATATATGCAGAATAATATTAGAATACCGGTGGTTAACATTGGCTTAACTAAAATTGAGAACGATAAGTCGTTAGACTTTGAACTATATCATGGCCAATATAAAAAATAAAGAAAATCTGTAAGAATTTACGTGTGACAGCAGAAATGGCAGCACTATACGCTTGCAGGCGACAGAATAGGAAATGAACAATTGTTTCGTGAGGCAAGAAAATACTACGCGCTTTGCCGAAACCAGAAGCCGCACGTTTGTCAAAAAATACGCACAATCTCACACTGCGGTAAGCAAAATAAACAAACCTTCAAGGTATCTGCACACAAAAAAATGAGCCTGCTTCATCAAACAGATGGTATGCTAAGCTAAGATTAGAACCTGGCTGCCACTAAACGCATAATCAGATGTCAAACAATTAGAAAACAAGTAGAATAAACATACACATTGAACAGCTCACTAATTCAAAACCAAAACCATCCACACACTTGGCATATGACACAATATCTACAAACTTGCATTCATTCATTTGAAAGCCGTGTACTCAATGTGTAATTTATATTTTTGTATAGATAGGCTTCATAGAAATATTTTACCA
>JAQBSW010011294.1:0-20655 GCA_029291075.1 Eudiplozoon nipponicum | reverse complement strand
TTTATCGTTCGTTGAATTACTGTAGAGTGAATGATAATCATTATCATCTGTTCATGAAGTGACAAATCGGAGAGACATAAGCTAAATTCAGTATTCCCAACTTAAACAACGCATAAGTATTAATATTGACGAATATACACTACGCAAAAGCACACCTACGAACGCACACACACACACACACACACATATATATATATATATATATATATATATAATATATATATATATATATATATATATATATAAATTATATAATAATGATAATAAAATAGAATATAACAATAATGCTAAAAATAATATTAATAATAAACTTTCTTATTATCATAACCTTAATACGAATAATGATATCCAATGATTTTCTAAAGGTAAAATGCCAATAATGTTATTCAGAATGCTTTATTTGCCATTAAAATTGACCAAATTCGAAATTTTTTCACGAAAATGAAGCTGAAAATCTGCATTATACATTTTTTGTAGCCTCAGAGATTTACTATATCGCTAAGCCTTATTCTTGCTGCTTTAATAAAATTTCAACTAGGCTGACATATCATTGTACTATTGAAAAGCATTTTTAAATCTCTACAATTTTCATTTGTACTTATTGATACCGAACGAATTTTCCACTGGGATGTCGAAAATCAATTGTTCTTCTGCGCGTGTATTTATTATTTTGGCAGTCCATCATTTACGAAGTTTCCTACTTACCACTTCCAAATAGGTATGATCCATTTTAGACCATTTAACGGATGTAGGTTCCTCCAAATGGTAAGAATAGTTGTAACTTCACATGATATCTGTTAGTTTCAGGTCTGCACAATTGATGTAAATAAAAGTTTTCACGTCTTCTATGATAAAACTGTGCTCAAATAAAACATCTAAATAAAAGTGATTTATTCTGCATTCACGCTTGCGGTTTGGCGCTAAATTTCTAAACGAATAAGGAAAATGTGTCAAATAAATAGGGAGAAGATCATTGCTCATATTCTTTAAATCAGGTTTTCGAAATTTAGATAAACACTTATCGGGTCTTATTTAACCAGTCAAACAGCATAACATAACTAACGTCAGCTGTACTTTTTGAAGCGTTTCGATTTTCAAAAGTCATCATCGGATCATGGCGGATAGCTGACTAAGGAACGTCAAACTAAAATGCATATATCAGGTATGGAAAATCAGCAACGCGGCATTCCTACCATAGTAGTTTCACATAAACAGAATTTGACCGGAAATTTCTAGGCATTGATGAAAAATATTAGTTATTTAAGATTTCGCCACACGTGTGAAACTTGATTAATAAAATTATGGTTTATTTCGTGGATGGCGCTAAATTTAAAAAAAATCAAGTTTGCACTCTTTAGATAGAAATCAATCACGTTCTATCTAACTAGTCGCGCAAAACTGCAGAAATGCCATCAGTTGCAAATGATCCCGCGTTTTGCCCTTCCATTCTCATTCTCAATGAACAGCAATATATCTATATATATTATTGTATAGATTTTCTATAATATATATATATATATATATATATATATATATAAGTAAGGAAAAATTAGACATATGTCTCTCGCAACTAGTTGTCTCGCATATAATGTGCTCATTTTTTAAGATTACATGTATACTCTCTGCGTTTCGATTCCAATTCGCCAGATTTATTGCAGGCCCTGATGATCAATGCAGGATCAATCCGACGATTGGTCTAGTATATTACACGTCTGTTAAAATAATTTGGATTAATTTTTATCGCAAATCCTCAAACGTGACTTTAATAAAATTTAATATGTTTTTGAAACTCTTGTAATTCTTTATAAAATTTATTTACCAGTTCAGACTGTCTGGTCAATGTGGACATAAATCCAAATTCTGAAGGTTGGGATAAATTTGGTAAAGAAGCGTACTGTCAAGCAGCGAATGATGTAGGCACTGTCGGTGTATATATTATATATAGTAAGTTGGTTTTGAAATCGCATTGTGAAGGACTTTATATGAAGTTAGCTCCACTACTGCAGGTTTACACACTCGTATAGGAGATTTTACCGTTCAATTGTCCTTCATTCCTAAACCAAATATATAGTGGGGACGGGTGTAGTAATGGCTCCTACAGATGAGTCGCCAGTAAGCACGAAACGAATGTGCTCATGACATTATACCTACTGCTTATGCTGACTTTGGTTTATCCTTCTGGTCATATTTGAATTAATTTGCAATTTGGTTCTCAAAACCTAATACACAAATACACTAAATAAAATGTTATAATATACACAAATTCAAACATCCAAATACCCGCGAATGTATATGTTGAATACTGTATAGATCACTTTCAACTCCAAAATAGGTTTAATGCAATAACATAAGCTTTAATTCGTTTTTTTTCTATCTTGCTCGGGTATTTTATTTAAATTGACAAACACCCTTCAAATGCCACATCAGTCCACAAAGTTAAGACCAATTAGCTCACTTAACGACAAGACTTCTCAGTGGTGTGTCAAGCGAGAACGAACAAAAATGGTCTGTAGCCAAAAGCTAATTTTAGTGATTCGTATTGAAAAAAATGTATCGAAATATTGCATATGAAACTCCTTGGATCCCAAAATTTTTTCATGCGAAATAAATACTTTTAATTATAAAAAAGTATTTTAATAAAAATTAAAGCACGTATATTCAACAGTTTAATACGTATCTTCAAGTAAACTTTTCTGAACGGTCCTATTTTAGCATTGCCGAGAAAAATAAATTATGAGAGAAAACGAATTCTAGATGTTTCGCTTTAGATTGCATCGAAGCAAAATTTGCAGTAAGCTAACGCTATTAAGCAACGTTATGTTAATACGTGTTATGATATGCATAGTTGAAGTAAAGTCAGGGGGTTTGCAATGAGCACCAAAACGGTGTTCCAGTTTGTCTATTTTACAGCATTAAATTAAATGAATTATTATGTATTAGGTATCAATAACTGTTTACAGACTCGGTATATATATTATATAGTGTGAGTTAGCATTGAAGTCGTATTGTCGTTGACTTTAGATGATGTTAGCTTCACTATTACAGGTTTACACATTCGTCTAGGAGATTGTACCGTCCTATTATTCCACATTCTTCTACCAAATATATAGTGGTTAAAGGGCGTAATACCGGCTCCTACTGATGAGTCGCCAGTAAGCACGAAACGAATGTGCATGAGATTATACTTTCCGTTCATGCTGCCTTTGGTTTATCCTTCTGGTCACAACTGAACTAATTTGTTACTAGGTTCGCAAAACCTAATACATATTTGAATAACTGTTATAATTGATGTGCATCTAGGCGAGAGTATAGGACTTTGCTGGAGTTCAGAATTTTCCCTTTTAGGGAATTTTATACGTTATATATAACGATTTGGCTTTGAATTCGCGTTAAATTAAATGGGGTTGGTGTTGACTTCAAGCTCGAAAACTTGATTTAATGAATTAAATGGAGTTATTTGATTAAGCGAATGATAACAAATTTAAACTGGTTAATGTGTGAAACATATTTTTTCGATTCAACTGATTTATGGAAGACTTGTTCACGCCAGATTTCGCTTTCGTAGTAATTTAATAGAGTGGTTCATGAAATGAGAAATTCTATTTAAAAATCGATATATTTTCGTACTGAAAAATTATCCCGCATAATGAAATGTTCATAAGAAGCCGGCATAGAAATTCAAGATTTTCTAGGCTTAATCAGAATAAAGTAATAAATGATTATATAGCATTTAAAGCGTCAAATAATAATCTTTCACATGATCGATCACTCACTTTCCTTCTCTAGATGATATAAGAATTTCAACTCAGACGTCATCAATATTTTAATGTATCATTTTTAAACTGTAAACCATATTATGTCGAAATCAATCATATTTACTTTAATCAAAATCGCAGTCTTGATAGAAACACCTGACTGAATAGGTACATACATTCATCATTATCAGCCACGTGTAGAAAAGTCAATTCATTCAGCTGATGTTACACACTCCGAAGGAGATGTGCTCAGTTTCGCACATCTGACCGCGTCAAAATTCTAGTTAGTATTTAAAGAATTTTCAGTAAGGACGAAACTGGTCCACTGGATGAATTGCCTCTTCTGCCTTATACAAAAATTTGTTGAAACTGAAAAAAATAAACAATAATAAGATTCGTGTACTTATCAAGTTCGCAGTCTTGATTTAAATGATCTCTATGACTCATTTTGTGCAATTAAAGTATATTACATTTGAAGCCTGTGCTATTACGATGTAAAGCTTTGTCATGTTTTGTCAAGCTCCTGTTAAGGCTTTTAAAGTTAACATATTTTAAATGCCAGCTGTGATCTGGTTGGTTTGTATTTAAATCGATCGAACCGCGTTTGTTTCTCAATGACAGTTCTGACCACTGAAGTTACTTCTCATGTGCTTAAGACAGAAGGCCTTTCAAATGGAGAATATCGTCGCATTAGGAGACTGCGGAAAGACTTCTGTAGCCCTCCTACTACTTTGGACGGCCAACTGCTTTTATTGTAATGAGTTTCGGTGATATGATTTAGAGTCGCACGGCAGGCATGCAAATAATAACAAAAATAGCAATGCAGGGGTTATCATAGAAATTCTATTAAGTTACACAATAAGCGTTCATTTGTGGAAAGGTATCCAGGCGTAATTAAATGCCAAAGATTTAGTTAGGGTTCATAGATTAAAAATATCATATTTATGTCTACACTTAAACATTCTGAGGTGACTACCAGCGCGTCATGTTATAAATGAATGCGAAGACCTTACATGAAACTGAGAAAAAACACCCCGAAATAGGGCGCCAAGGTGTAAAAGCCACATGTTGATACAAACGCCGTTAACAAACAAGATGACCTTCCAAATCTAATAAACTGCAGAACCCCATAAGAGCTATTTTTCTATTACAAAATTAATTACGTAATGAAGGACATTCAATAAATTTATATTTCAATCTTCATTTAACTAAGCGCTAACACATGACTACTTACAATTTTTCTAAATAAATAATTTCCCACATTCTTTGTATTTCATAAGTTAAATTCCATTTAGTTGTGTGATTCGGCTCTAAAGAACAAAGCCATGTATCCATAAACAATTTCGATTCTCATCAATGAGAAATTAGCGATAGATGTTGTCAAATGGGGTAAATGTTACACTTTGGTTTTGATCGAACATTAGTAAAACTGACGGGATTGGTGTTTATTTCAAACTCGCGAACCTGATTTAAATAATTAGTTTGGCTAGTTTCGTAGAAATGTGCTCAGATTTCCTCTCCAGTGTCATAATTATAACCACACAAATTCATTCTCGTGAGATTGGAATAAATTATCGGGCAATCGGAAATACTTTTGTAGAAAATTGCAGTCCAGAGGTTTTAGGAGTAAATAAATTTTAAATATTCCAGAGTCAGGTTTTGCATCATCGATTCCCTAGAAGTGAATTTTTTAGGTTTAGACCATATGTACCTGGCCGTAGTTTTGCTTCGCTGAACAACTAGTGAAAAGTTTCATACGTAACAATCTCATGCCTTAAATTTTTTTTAAATAAGATTCTTACCATACGTGCATACAATGTGAGCTTAATTGCTTAACTGAAACGAATATGATGAAATTAATGCAAAATTGGTCGCACGTGTGCTGATAACAATTATTTCAATTACATTTGCGATTTTGATATAAATTCCAGTCCCGTTATATCCACACATTTTCTAGTTTAAACTAAGTATTGTATAAATAAGAAAAGGCGATTCATCCTGTAGACCAGCTTCGTCCTTATTGAGAACTCTTCACGTCTTGTCCAGAATTTGCCGCGGAAATGATTTGAAACTGGGCACATCTGCTTTGGAGTCTGTGGCTATAAACAATAAACCACATTCATTATGTTATGTTGTCCGACGACTGGTTAAATACAATGGGATTGGTGTTTACTTCAAGCTCGCAAACTTGATTTAAAGAATTGTTACAACCAATTCGCGCAAGCAATTATTTTTTTATTGTATTGCTTAAATGTGTATATGTGGCGAAAGCTGCAAACAGTTAATGTTCGTGACTGCATAGAAATTGTGCAGCCGACATTTCCAGTCAAGTTCAATGTATGCGAGACTGCTGGAGGTGAGAGCCGCATATCTAAATTTGATTTCCATATATATTAAATGCGATTTGATCCTCGATAGTCAGTTTGCCGTCGTACTCTGATGGTGATCATGGAAGGCGAAACGCGTCAGTGCGTTGCGGCTGGCGGTAGTTTTGTTATGTTGTTCGACGACTGGTTAAATACAATGGGATTGGTGTTTACTTCAAGAATTGTTACCACCGCCCTCGCACTCAACTATTGTTATAATGAGCCATATTGTCGCATGCTATGCCAAATATTCAGTTATATACTATCTAGCCTTTCATGTAATTTTTAGTTCATATGGCATCACTTTAAACCCACAGTTCCAATAAACCATCTCAATTTCTTATTATGAAAGCAACACTGCACTGCCTTGGTAAGTGGTTTTGAATTGACCACTTATATAATTAAAGGAACATTGGTTTTGCGGGCGGTGAAAAAAAATTTATATCAAGGATGCGAATTTTATATTAACATCAGTCCTATCATAGCCACACATTTGTCAGAATAAACTATGCATTGCATAATGTAGAAAAGGAGATTCGTCCAGTAGACCCGTTTCGTCATTATTGAGAGCTCTTCATCCACCGTCCGCGGAAAATTTTGGACAATATGTGATGAGTTCTAAATAAGTACGAAAACGGTCTAATGGATGAAGTGCCTTATCTGCATTCTACAAAGTTTAGTTTTTACGGACAAATTTGGATATATAATGAGAATAGTGTTTATACCAAGATCGCAAACTTGATTTAAATAATTGTTAACGGCGCCCTTGCAACCAATGTTCGTTTAATTATGTAAATGTCTAATTAAATTCCACTTCCCCAGATAGTGTGGTGTGTTACATAATGAAAGATTGAACGTGGTTAGTTGAAATTTTAAGTCTAAAGAAATGCCATACAATAGTGGAAACCAAAACGAGAGGCTAATTAAGAAATATTAAGCTATTATATAACTTTAACATTTTTCTACGATGCGATAGGGTGGCTCATTTGTTGAAGAAACAGAATCCAATTCGAACATTCTCAGGTTAGCATCCAATACGCTGAAAATTCTGAACAGTGCCTACTGGATGAATAGACTATTCTACTTTATACAACGCTTTGATTATGCTGAAAAATGTGTGTGTCTAATGGAACTGGTGTTTATTTTAAGATCGAAAAATTTATTTGAATATGAAAGAATTTAAAATATGGATATAACCGTGACTGCATTGATATTGTGCTGTCCATTTTCCGTTTAAGCAAAGGTGTTTAAATGCAGCTTGGGGTAGTAACCACTTATATAATTTATATATATATATATATATATATATATATTGATTCTTTAAATCAAGTTCGCGAGCTTGAAGTAAACACCAATCCCATTGTATTTAACCAGTCGTCGAACAACATAACAAAACTACCGCCAGTCGCAACGCACTAACGCGTTTCGACCTTCCATGATCATCATCAGAGTTGTTCGACGACTGGTTAAATATAATGGGATTGGTGTTTACTTCAAGCTCGCAAACTTGATTTAAAGAATATATATATATATATATATATATATATATATATATATATATATATATATATATATTAATGTCAGATTGCTCCCTATTTGAAAATGTAACTTCGTGTTCCGATGTCTATTAAAATATTCGAAACCAATCTGCACGAATGACTGATAATAGTAAGTCCTATTATACGGCCTTGTTCAAATGGAATGGTTGCATAGTTTAAATCCACAATATTTTGTAAATAAATTATGCCCTAATTGAAGGAATAGAATAAAATTCTCCATGAAAGATGTACGGCGAAATGAAATGAGTATTGCGATCACAACGCAATAAGCACACATGAAGCCAAGATTGTCAGAAGGTTCACTATTTTACGAAATTTGGTTTGTATCCTTCACAGACTCAGTAAATACTCTATGCAATGAGTTTGCTTTACTTACTTACTTTACTTTACTGCGGCTGACTCCTTTTGAGGATAAGCCGGCTCCATGACATTTCATGGAGTTTCTTGGGAATTTGGTACAAGTGGTGTCTTTGAATAAAGTTAGCTCTACTACAGCGTTAATACGCAAACGCATGAAGGAATGTACCAGCAAACAGCCTTATATTTCGTAATCAAATATATAGTGGGTTTGGACCGTAGCGTCGGCTCCTATTTATAAGTACGAAAATCAGTTACTGGGTTAACAATGCCGAATTCCAAGCTAAGCCAAATTGCTAACTTCCACCCATGCACTTTCATAGACACCCAACAAATCCAAGATTTCTGCTGCACTAGTTCAATCAAGTCAATGAAATAGCATCGCAACGGGCATTTACCAGACAACTTATAAAGCATCATTTACGACAAGTGTGGTCTCAGGCCGCAGGCCGATAAACATTGTCCGATTTAAAATAAATACATTTCTTAAACTTTCAACAACTATATTTTGAAACTGTTTAATTATAAAATTTGTCCTTATTACAAATTCACAAATTTAAAGTTAATTTTGAAAAAATGTAATGTTGCTAAATCTGTGCTCTATAATTGCCTGTCCTATTGCGAAAGTAAAACACCAATCAAATGCAATTTCCCGAATTTTGAACACAAGCCGAAGCAAGTGCTAGCAAGTGAATGTGGGAAATGTTGGTGGAAATTCAGCATAATGGTCCTTTGTAAAACATCAATGCATAGAAAAACTACGGGCACATTAATACATTTATCTCGGCATAGCAACCGATTATGCTTACCTTAGTGTCGCTACAGTGCTGTTATGGTCTTACCTCTACTATAAAGCAACCCTCCGCTAGCAGTAGCATAAACAACCAACAAAACTAACAGCAGCAACAACACTAACAACAGCAAAAGGTAATAGTATTTATTTCCATATACTAATTTATGAGCTGCTTTAGGCCACGAGCATAGCTTAGCAAACAAGATACAATGGACATAAATATGAAAGGGTGGAGGGAAAAGGGTGTGTGTGACATGCAACAGAAAATCCTCGCATACTATGCATGCGCTTATAGTGGCAGTTCAAGCCCTCTCGAAATACGATAATCATAGTCTGACCTGCCCGCAGATCATGTGTCATCATGGTTCGGTTACCTGGCTACACACTGAACAGACAGAGCTAGAGCCAGAGGGGGAGTGAGAGAGAGAGAGATAGAGGGTACCAGATTGAAGAAGTAGCAAGTTAGGATGAGAACATGAAAGCAAAGACAGGAAAAGAGTAAATAGTGGAGAGAGAGAGAGAGAGAGAGAGGTAAACAGTTGAGCTGTGAGGCCAGGTCGAGAAATGCGTAAAGTATTGTTACTGTATGACAGCTGGGATCAAGTTTTCACATTAAAGGTGGTAAAATGAGATGTAGGGTAACTGGTTGAGTCGAAGGGCGAAATTTGAATAGTTTAAAGCCAACACACTAATCGTTTCCAAATATGAATACGCAAAATGCCGTCTAGAAATGTAAATTTAATGCTTTTTTCCACACTTGGAGAAATAAAGTGAAGATAAAAATAATTTTGCGACCTGAACTAAGCTTTTACTCGGTGAATTCCGAAAGATAAATTTTAATTTAACCATTCGTAGACATTCAAGATGCCAAAGAACACAAAAAATTATATATAAATATATATATGAAGCTATGTATTAGGTTTGGAGCACGTGGTAACTAAAATTTTTCTTTAAATCAAGTTTGCAAGCTTGAAGTGAACACCAATCCTTCTGTACTTAAACAGTCGTCGAAGTACACAGCAAAACTACCGTCATTCAGCAACTGGTGTTTCAATGATTGTTAAATTATGTAACCCATAAACATGTGTTTATATGCAACAATTTTATTTTCGTAACCAAATATTAATTGTGCTGCCGACACTTCCAGTCAATTAAAATACGAGGAGACCGCATCTCTGAGCTTCCATTCACTATACATGAACTGCGACTCAAGTCTCCTTCGTCCTTTTCCCGTCGTCCTATTTTGATGACAATGGAGGGTCGACAGGCGCCAGGACGTGCGCCCAATCGTAGTTTTGACATACTGCGCGCCTGACGCAACACGATAGGATTAGCATTTATCACAAGTCAGTCAACTTGATTAAAATAAGGGTAGTTTTAGCCCAGCCGACTAGCAAGACAGAGCCATTCGTATAGACAGCATCATCTTTAACTTAGCTTGTAATTATCTTCCTCTTTGTGATAATTTATCATGTCAAATTTGAGTATGCCAACTGCAGTCATCTATTGACTTGCTGATCTACAAGGTGAGAGTTTGCTCTAAGGTTTCCGAACTTGTATAGTCTTAGTTCCTGAACACGGAGTCATGTGCACATTTTGTATTAGGTGTTGGGCAAATCATTACATTCTGGACTTGATCGATATGAGTTATCACTTTTCGATCATCATTCAATTAAATATACAACAATTATATGTTTTTTGTGGCAGAGAACTAATGTATATTCGATTGTGCTTCTGGGTTTCCGCACCTAGTAACAAATTAGTTAAAATATGACCAGAAGGATAAACCAAAGCTATCATGAAAGGAACGAATAATCTCATGTGCACATTCGTTTCGTGCTTACTCGTGACTCCTCAGTATATACAGGTATTATGCTCTATACCCACTATATATTTGGAAAATATGACAATACAATCTCCTATAAGAATGTGTAAACCTGCTGTATTGAAGCTAACTTCAAATAAAATCTTCGACAATGCGCCTTCAAAGCCCACACATTATATATATATATATATATATATATATATATATATATATATATATATATATATATATATATATATAACAAGCCAGTAAATGGTACCAATTCAATGGCGATTGTGTCAGTAAACGATACCAACATTATTGTTGCAGGAAAGTTTCTTGTTACCAACACTATGATTGCCGAGTCAGTACAGGATGCCAACTCGTTGGATTTCAATGTGTACTAAAGTTCATCAAAATTGAGAATTAAAACCATTTATGAACATCCGTTTCTCCATTAAATCCATACACTCTGGCCTTGATCGATATCATATATCATATTACACGGTAATCATGACATCATTCAATTAAATATATATATTAGTATAGATTACAAATATACAGTAATATATATATATATATATATATATATATATATATATATGCAATTGAGTATTAGATTATGCGCACCTAGTAGTAAATTAGTTCAGATATAACAAAAAGTATAAACCAAGGTCAGCATGAATATGTGGAATTTGGTGCACATTTTCTGACGAATTTGTTGGTTCTCGAGTTCCTCAATGAAAAAATTGAGAAATTTTGGACATTCGCACCTAAGCCCTTCTGAAGCTTATTGTATGGAATCTTAAAATATTTTTATCAAAGAAATTAAAGCTTGTTCTCTAATTTTAATGGGACATAAAATTTAGTAAAATTGTTTCCCTTATATGTAACGAATTACCACTTCTGATTATATATGTTCTTGTGAATTGTGCACTGAGTAGTATTACATTTCCGATGAAAGTGTTGAAATTGAAATACCGAAATGTTAAAGAACAGTCAGCAATTCTGGATGGTCCAATATTTGCTATATGCACTCAGAATTTGAAAATAAATCACTGCCAAGGCTAAGCGTAACCATTCAACACTTCAACTACTTAGTAGTCCCTTAATTTTGCCGGAATGAAAATCTTTTGAAAATTTTTTGTGACATTTGTGGAATGAATGTTTTCAAAATAATAATGAATTTTTATTATTGCTTGAAACTAAACTACATACGGTTCTGTATTTAACAATTAGTAGCTAAAAGCAAGTAAGTTGAATAAAAAAGAAATATTTAAATGAAGGTTGCGATCTGGATATAAAAAACAATCATTTTATATATATATATATATATATATATATATATATATATATATATATATATATATATATATATATATATTATATATATACATTGTCTGTATAGATTAAACAATGTATAATTAAGTAAAGGCAATTTGACCATTAGCACGGTATCGTCATTTTCGTAAACTTTTCAATTGCATCCTAAAATTTTCCGCTGACAAATGGATGAATTTTCTCTTCTATATTATACTTTGCCTAGTGTAATCTTTCAAATGAATATATATATTCAAGTATGTATTAGGTTTTGCGAACCTAGTACCAAATTAGTTCAGTTGTGACCAGAAGGATAAACCAAAGGCAGCATGAACGGAAAGTATAATCTCATGCACATTCGTTTCGTGCTTACTGGCGACTCATCAGTAGGAGCCGGTATTACGCCCTTTAACCACTATATATTTGGTAGAAGAATGTGGAATAATAGGACGGTACAATCTCCTAGACGAATGTGAAACCTGTAATAGTGAAGCTAACATAATCTAAAGTCAACGACAATGCAACTTCAATGCTAACTCACACTATATAATATATATACCGAGTCTGTAAAGGATACTAACACTATGGCTATTGTGTTAGTAACTGATACCTTTTTGAAATCGATGAGTACCGGATACTAACACTATGGTTTCCGAGTCGGTACATGATACCAACCTGATGGATATAAATTTATGCTAAAGTTCACCCAAATTGAGAATTACAACAATTTCCGAACACCTGTTACTCCAGTTAAACCAGACACTCTGGCCTTCATCGATATCAGTTATCACATTTCGCGGTAAGCATGACATCATTCAATTCAATATATTACAGTTAAATACTGTCTGTTGCGAAAATCTAATATATATGCAAGTATGTATTAGGTTTTGCGAACCTAGTAACAAATTAGTTCAGTTGTGACCAGAAGGATAAACCAAAGGCAGCATGAACGGAAAGTATAATCTTATGCACATTCGTTTCGTGCTTACTGGCGACTCATCAGTAGGAGCCGGTATTACGCCCTTTAACCACTATATATTTGGTAGAAGAATGTTGAATAATAGGACGGTACAATCTCCTAGACGAATGTGCAAACCTGTAATAGTGAAGCTAACATAATCTAAAGTCAACGACAATGCGACTTCAATGCTAACTCACACTATGTAATATATATACCGAGTCTGTAAAGGATACTAACACTATGGCTATTGTGTTAGTAACTGATACCTTTTTTTGAAATCGATGAGTACCGGATACGAACACTATGGTTTCCAAGTCGGTACATTATACCAACCCGATGGATATAAATTTATGCTAAATTTTTTACTGGAGTAAAAAGTGTTCGGAAATTGTTGTAATTCTCAATTTGGGTGAACATTAGCATAAATTTATATCCATCAGGTTGGTATCATGTACCGACTCGGAAACCATAGTGTTAGTATCCGGTACTCATCGATTTAAAAAAAAGGTATCAGTTACTAACACAATAGCCATAGTGTTAGTATCCTTTACAGACTTGGTATATATATACTATATAGTGTGAGTTAGCATTGAAGTCGCATTGTCGTTGACTTTAGATTATGTTAGCTTCACTATTGCAGGTTTACACATTCGTCTAGGAGATTGTACCGTCCTATTATTCCACATTCTTCTACCAAATATATAGTGGTTAAAGGGCGTAATACCGGCTCCTACTGATGAGTCGCCAGTAAGCACGAAACGAATGTGCATGAGATTATACTTTCCGTTCATGCTGCCTTTGGTTTATCCTTCTGTTCACAACTGAACTAATTTGTTTCTAGGTTTGCAAAACCTAATGCATACTTGCATATATATTAGATCTACGCAACAAACAGTATTTAACTGGAATATATATATTGTCAGTATAAACTAGACATTGAATAGGGCAGAAAATCAGGTGGAAAGGCTTGCGATAAGACATATTTTTTTATAAATATGAAAGTTGTGTGCAGTGTGCGACAGAAGTGGCGCAATAGATGAGTGCCCCAGTTCAAACGCCGATCGCATTATATTCTGGAAACTACTTAACGAGTTACCAAAGAGGACGATACCGATATCTTTGATGAATTGCCTTTTTTAAACTATGCAATTTCTAGTTTGTGCTGATAACATATATATTAGAGAGCCTGCCATCAAACATCAATTGAATTTATTTATTTTTTATTTATTTATTTATTTATTTGTTAATTAATTAATCAATTAATTTATTTATTTATTTATTTATTTATGTATTTATTTATTTATTTATTTACCTATATATATATATTTATTTATTTATTTATTGATTTTTTTTATTTATTTATTTATTTGGTTATTAATTTATTTATATGGGTAATTAGCTCTGGAAGTCCTTAAATTTGGTCGTTTACAAGTTTTACTGGATCACGCAAACTATTCTCAACTTAAACTTTGTAGAATGTTTATAAATACAAATCAGCATGAACACATCAGCTAACAAGAGAGCTTGTATAACAATACTTAGGGTGTTTCTACGTCAACGTTGAAAAATTTTAATTAAAAGTATACATATATTATAACAAAAATAATTATACTTGACTTAGTTGAAGTTATTCGACAGTACGACTATACTCAATAAGTTAAGAATCGACGTTTCACTGACGTATAACCATGGATAATATTCTTAGCTATGTGTAGGTTGCAAAGGACACTAGTTTGCTCATTCCAGATAGAAAATGGATTGTATGGCACACAGCTCGATCTGTTAACACTAGAGTATGACTAAACTTGATCCAACAACAACAAAATAATTCTGTCTCAATGTGAGTAATTAAAATTCAAGCTTGCTTGTTAATATAAAATTGATCAGATTATTATTTGAAGTGCGGGAAAAATTGGATTTTTTATGAGTACTGATGGCGGTTCAATGTCTACCCAAAATATCGAAAAACGTGTCAGGTATCGACATTCTGCTACTATTCAATCCCTTTAAATTAGGTTAGCTTATAATTAAATATTTCGTGTTCAGTTCTTACAACGTTGGGTGCAATTATATATTAAATTCATCAAATCAAAATCGTATAATTTGTCGGTATATATATATATATATATATATATATATATATATATATATATAGAAGGTATCTGCTAGAAGTAATTATAAAATAAAATAGCTTGTTGTAGAAAAGATTATCTAAATTTAAAAATTATATTTCTTTAATAAGTTTACATTGTAGACTGCTAATCAATCGGATTTTTAACTTCAAGTAAACGCCTATCCCAAATTTTATTTAACCAGTTGTATAGCATTTCAACACTGTATACTGTTATTTTTCTGAGAATTAATGTATATGCAATTGTGTATCAGATGTTTCGCACCTAGTAACAAATTCGTTCAAACAGTTTCAGAATGATAAACCATAATTAGCATGACTGAAAAGCATTTTTCACGTACACGTTCGTTTTGTGCTTATTGGCGACTCATCAGTAGGAGCCGGTAATATGCTATATATCCACCACATATTTGTTCAAAAAATTTGGAGGGCAATTGGACGAGAAAATCTCCTATGCGAATGATTATTTAAACTTTAATAGGCTGACTTAATTTGAAATATTGGGCACTGTGACTTCAACGCCAATTCATTATATAAAAGATGTACCAAGCCTTTAAAGGGCACCAACACTAAGGTTTTCAAGATAGATGAATAGATTTCAGTTATTACAGGCTCCTACTGAATAGTCACTAGTAATCAACTTTATTTTCATGTTGACTTTCGTTTAGCCTTGTGGTCATATTTGAACAACTAATACACAATTGCATATTTATTAGTTTAAACAATATTTATCTATTATGCATTATTTATAAATTTAACGAAAATAATTCGTTTCTTTTCAAAGTGGGTCTTTAGCCTATGTCATAATGTTTTGCATTCCTAACAAAGAAAATGATACACTATTGAACGCCGAGTTTTAATCACGTTTTAGTCTTATATCTAATTTAAAAACGAATAAAGATGTCGGCCAATGTTGGTTTAAAGTAATGCTCGTCTACATTTGCCGCACATTACGTAATTGGTCACAGTCAAAGAAATCTTCCTGAAGTAAAGCACTCGTGGCAGTTTGACGAGTTTACCGATTACCTGGAACTTTTAAATAAAATCTGATCTATAAGCAACTGTTGTGTTTTCCTAATATATAAGGTTTATTTGGAGATCGCACACTGGTGTCAAAAGTTATGTTTTCAGACAGAAATTCTCCAATATTCATTTTAGTAAAATCTGTTTAAAACATCGCTTCATTCCTAAATGTTTTAAGCTTAAATTGCCATTTCATTTAAATGCTAAAGCTTGATCTCTTAACATGAATTGAATTTGCACATAGTGTATACGTTGGCCCAAGATATAGAAAATCGCAAATTTGTACTGATTTGGAGGAAAATAAAATAATATCAATAATACACTCCTATTTGTACGCAATTGAGTTTACATGTTTATTGGATTTCACCGATAGCGCACTTAATAGAGAGATAAAAACGATCAGGATCAGACCTGATTTAAATTTAGGGGATCTGTGCTTCGACAGGGAGACAAGAAATAAGATAAGTGCTACTACAATTAATCGAGTAGTTAATCTTTTTAAAATAAAACAAAGAAAATCAAATTAGCAATCATAGATAGCGCGGGTAGGTGAAAATATTTTTCAAATCAAGTTTGCGAGCTTAAAATAAAAACCAATCCTATTTTATTTAACCAGTCCAACAACCTAGCAAAACTACAGTCATTCAAATGAACGAATGCATTTCGACCATCCACGATCATCATCAGAGTACGACGGCAAACTGACTAGCAAGGATCAAACCGCAATGTATAAATTTAAAAAGGAAAATTTGATAATCAGCTCTCACAATTAGTAGTCTAGCATACATTGTACTTGACTGGAAATTTTGGATGCGCAATTACTATGTAGTAACGAACTTTAAATTTTTGCAGCTTCCGCTACGTACAAACACACACACACAGACCTATATATATATATATATATATATATATATATATATATATATATATATATATATATATATATATATATATATCTATATATATATATATAAGGTAAAAAAATAAACAATCATTGATTGCGCAGGCCGTGGTAACAATTATTTAAAGCAAGATAGAGAGCTTGAATTAAACACCAGACCGATTTTATTTCACCAGTCCAACAAAGTAGCATAAATTAGTTCAATTATGACTATAAAGATAAACTAAAGGCAGTATGAATGGAAAGCATAATCGCATGCACATTCGTTTCGTGCTTAATAGCGACTCATCAGTAGGAGCCGGTATTACGTTCTTTAACCACTATATATTTTAGTGAGGAATGTGGGATAATAAGACCGTACACATTCATCACCCAAATATACAGTGGTTAAAGGGCGTAATACCGGCTTCTACTGATGAGTCGCCAGTAAGCACACAACGAATGTGTATGAGATTATATTTTACGTTCATTCTGCCTTTGGTTTATCCTTCTGGTCACAACTGAATTAATTTGTTACTAGGTTCGCAACACCTAATACATACATGCATATATATTAGTTCTCCGCAACAAACACTATTTAAAGTAGCATAAATACCGTCGGTCACAGGTACTAATGCGTTTCGACACTCATTGATCATCATCAGAGTACGACGGCAAAATGACTAGCGAGCATCAAACCGAAATGCATATATAGGATAGAAAAAATTGATATACGTATCTCACACCTAGCAGATTCGCGTACATTGTAATTGACTGGAAATGCTGGCTGCACAATTTGTATACAGTCACGAATATTGATTTCTGCAGCTTTAACCCTATGAATATGAGTTGTGAAATTCAACAATCATTGATTGTGCGGGTGGTGGAAACAATTATATAAATCAAGCTTGCCAGCTTGAAATAAACTTTAATCCCATTGTATTTAACCAGTCTAACAACGGCAAAAATACCGTCAGTCACACATGTACTGTACGCGTTTTGACTTACCATAAGTAACATCAGAGTACGGCGTCAAAACAGTCTAGCGATGTTCAAACGGCAATTCATATATTTATATATATATATATATATATATATATATATATATATATATATATATATATATATATATATATATATATATATTGAAATCAAAGTTACATATGCGGTTCGCATTTCTATTAGTCCTGCGTCCACTGTAATTGACTGGAAATGTCGACTGCAGCATTTTTACATATTTCTTTTTATAAATTTGCATTATGGTTGAATCCTCGCTTGTCAGTTTGCCATCATGCCTTGATGATGAACATGGAAGTTCGAAACGCGTCAGTACGTCGATGATTAACGGCTGGTATTTTTGCTACGTTGTTCGACGACTGGTAAAACACAAGGCAATTGGTTTTTAAGCTCACAATCATTTTCTAAATGAATAAATAATGAGCATAGAGCTCGAAATTCTTAATCGTGGTTTGAATTCAGCTTTCCAGATTGAGAAATCATTAAAAAATAAGATAATTAACGAGGTCGTATAAACAACACAGTTCCTCTTATAATAAGATAAAGTCAGGTTTGAATTATATAGTGTATGATTTAATAGAGATTCATAGGACTAGACAGCCGTTTGATAATTATTGTTTTTGGCAAACACTCCACAGTATATAAAATGCCCAAGTTTGTATTTCAAATAATAAAGAAATATTCGTACTTCTTAGACCAAAAAGTGATGAATTTATACAATTTGGTAGAGATGGCTGAAAATGTGATCTAAATGAAAAAGATAGATTAGCGAGTTTATTTGTGGTGTCAATGTACAACAATATACCAATTCCCAAACTACTGGACTATTCTCAAAATCTTCTCGTTGATTACCCGGTAATTTTATAAGGTAGTAGAATGATGTCAAAAAATGTTATGGAGATGATAAAGACATGTATGTCTTCTCTTATCTTATATTTAGGAATGAAATTTATTATCAAATTATAGGTGTTCCAATGAGACAACCACTGCCATTTCCAATAGCATTACATGAAGAAAAACCTTCTCGATAAAACACCTCTGAATAAAAAATTTTATGTACGATTTTTGTATGAAACATTACTCATTTGGAATCATGTGGAAGATGAAATGATAAATTCATTCATCTTAACTAATCAAGTGAGCAATATTAAATTTACGATTGAAAATTAATCATCTGGTGAATTGACATTCCTGGATGTCAAATAAATTTGAAATGATATTAAATAATATGAAGATGTTTATAGAAAGGATACTTACTCCGTTATCCTTCTTAATTTCAACTCATTTAATTCCTATAGAATGAGAATCGATAACTTAAAAACGATGACAATTAGAAGCTTCAAACCAACAGATACTAAACATTGGGAGACTGAATTAGGCAGACTCTGAGAGATATTCAGTGCTAATGAATACCCTCTTTAAAAATCAAGGCAAACAAGATGAACGCAATAGATAAATTTACTTATAATTGGAAACACGTGAATACGGACAGAACAAAAAATGAAGATTCATAGTAGTACTCGATAACAAATTAAGTAGTAAAATAAAAACGGTTGCATCAAAATACAATATATGTACCACTTTAAAAATTTTAATCTTTACATTAAAATTCACAACTAAAAGGTGAAAATTGAACCGTTAGGCATATCTGGAGTGTGCTTAATTCCATGTAACAACTGTACTCTCATATATGTGGGCGAAACCGTGCGCCCAATTGAGGTAAGCAGAGGAGAACAGGTAACCGAATGCAAATATGGACATGTTAATATAACAGATCTTGTAGATCATGTAGTAGATACAGGACATACAACTTAGTGTGATGGTTGCAAGTGTGTGCAATATGTGCTCGTAATAGACCGACAAGATTGATTAGAGAATTTATCAGAATTAAATCGAGAGATGACATAAAGAATGAAACAGCCGCAGAAAAATCACTAAGCTCGATTCGGAATACAACATGAAATAATGATGGGAAGCGAAGGTTGCACGAATCAGAATCTAAGACTCGCTAAAATGAAATAATAAGAAACCTGGATTAACATTAACTTACAGATGGCAGAAGATGATTAAGAAAACATCTCAACTAATTTGAGGATTATATTATTATTTCATCCTTGGTTATTTATCTCATTTTTTCTATACCCTTAGTTTCTTAATGTAGTGTAGCACTTTTTAATAAACATTACCATTTAAAAAAGCACCTTTTCCTTGCCCTAGTACTATAATTTCTCTTTCAGTAAATAATTTTCGATTTGTGTTTATGACCCCCTTTTTATTTTAATTTACCTTATTTAGACTTTTCTTTTTTACAATTTTAACTGTCTCAATAAATTGCCGCGAAAATTTTGCGACGGTTTTATTCACAGTATTTTGCATCTTCCTTAACTGGATTCCACTTGTAAATAATTCATTCAAGAAATAAATATTCAAAATATAGTTCTCATGTGTGCAAAGAGGAATTTGCATTTACGCTATAGTTTCAATTTTATGAGTGATTCACGTGCAGTTAATTATATGCAATTGATTACCTCTCAGTATAAATACTGTTTGTTGCGGAGAACTAATATATATGCAAGTATGTATTAGGTTTTCCGAACCTAGTAACAAATTAGTTCAGTTGTGACCAGAAGGATAAACCAAAGGCAGCATGAACGGAAAGTATAATCTCATGCACATTCGTTTCGTGCTT